>OMKR01110176.1:0-11123 GCA_900302355.1 Cyttopsis rosea | reverse complement strand
TTTCCATGCGTCTTCTGTGCATCTCAGATTGTACTATTTTGTTTCGAGTCGCATGCTTGAAAGGCCCCGTCTGAACAGGTTGTTTGGTTTGAAGGAGAGTGACGGCATTATTAATGAAATAACTGCACTTAATTTATATTCATATTTATATATACGGGTATGATTTGTTTAATCTTATTTTTTTCCTCTTTGTGTTTATATTACTAAGTAATTAAGTGGTTATATAGGTTGGTTGTCTTTCAACCCAGGCCATACTGGTTCCCATAATTTATAACTGTTCATAGGACAACCACGCACAACACTGTACTGTTGTGAAACTTACTCTGCTGCAACCTTTCACTGTGCTTAAATTCTCACAATATAGTCAGTCTGAAAAAAGTTGCTAAAGTTAAGGACTAGAAACATTATGTTTTATTAAAGGCTTAATCGTTTGCTCCATTGGACTACATTTGAGCACAGTGAGAAGATGCGGCAGAGTGATAAGTTTCTCAGTAGTAAAGCGTTCAGCGAGGTTGTGCTACGAATATGATGTGGTTGGGAAAAGGTCCATATTAAAATCTGAGTTTTTAATAGATAGAAAAACAATATGTTTTCATTAGTATACGGTTCTTTCTGTTATGTCAACTGAGAAGCGTTATGCACTTATGGCTTTCAACAGTGTCTTATATTTTTGTGACCATGTCTCTTCAGATACATGTAACGTTTTGTATTGCTCTGATCATCTCAATGCAATATCAACACGTTCTGCTAAGTTTGCTTTGCTTGTGTAAATGTCCACAGCAATTCTGACGATGAATCGGGTAGTGGATCGGGCTCTGCTTCCGGCTCGGGCTCCAGTTCCAGTTCCAGCAGCAGCAGCAGTCGGTCCGGCAGCAGCGGCTCGGGAAGCGGCTCAGACAGCGGCAGCCAGAGCGACTCCGACTCGGCCAAATCCAAGAAGACGGAGCCGTCCAACAAGTCAAACATTGACGGAGCCGAGGTAGAGAACGGTGTCGCTAGTGGCCAATTGTGCTCTAAAGTGCAACAGATCTTTTGGGGCAGTTCAAAAAAAAAAAAAAAAAGACTAGCTTAATAAAAAACAAAAAAAAACAAAACAAAACAACCCTTTGCTGATTTTAACTATTATTTTGAACATGTGCTTTATTTGCCACAGTTTTGGAAGTCCAACCCAAGTATCCTAGCAGTGCAAAGGTCCGCTATGCTCAGGAAACAGCAACTACATCAACAACAGCAACAACAACAACAACAACAACAAAGCTCTTCAAATAGTGCCTCCAACGATGTAAGTCATTTTCTTCAGTTTATTCTAATGAGCAGATCTGTTTCTTTTTCTTTTTTCCAATTTATAAATGGAAGGTTTGTGAAACTCTTAAAGTTGAATATGAAGTTCATAGACATTTAAATTGTCCCTCAGTTCACACAAAGGATTTGAAAGATCTGTCAGATGTCACCACACGGCTTTGGGGAGGGCTGCTACTAAATGGTTTCTGACACTGGTAGTGGAAAACAATGGGGGGGGGGAAAGACTTTTTTTTATTTTTAAATCAGCGTCAATGCTTAACGTCAACCTCTGGCTATGCATTTTTGTAGTTGTTTGTTACAACATGGCTTGACAGTGTTGAGCTTAGAAGGCACTTTGGTCTTTTTAGACTTTTTTAAACTGGCCAGGGCTTGCACTTCAAATTCAAAATATTTCCAGCGCATTCCCACAAAATAACAGTGGAAAAAGATACACTTCAATGACACGTTGAGGTTAGGAGCATTTCTAAAATGGTAGTAATTGTGTAATGAAACCACAAACTCTTAACATTTATTGTCCATCTTTCATAGGACACTTCAAGTAGCGATGAATCGGACTCGTCCAGCGGATCCAAGAAAAGACGAGACTCGGGCTCCTCGGATTCCAGGTCCGGGTCCAATTCCGGTAGCGGCTCTGGCTCCGACTCCTCAGCAGAGAACAGCGACGAGACCGCGTCAGACTACGAACCCAGCAACAAAGTCAAAAGCAGGCGGCCCGCAGCCAAGTAAGTACACCAGTTGCCGTTCACGGCACCACCGGGTTCGTCCCTCACACCTGAAGGTGCGCAAGAAACTCCCAATTCAACTGGCCCTTTCTCTGAATTTCCCAGGACAAATGCTCGGAACGGAAAGAAAAGCAGTGGCCAGAGGAAGAAGCTCCAGAGGGGTTCATCTTCGGACGACGACGATGACTACAAAAAGGCGGCGGCCGCGGGGCCGCGGCGGCAGGCCACCGTCAACGTCAGCTACAAGGAGGATGAGGACCTGAAGACGGACTCGGACGACCTGGTCGAGGTGCTCGGGGAGGACGTTCCCCAGCCAGAGGAGGACGAGTTTGAAACCCTGGAGAGAGTGATGGAGAGTAGGATAGGGAGGAGAGGAGGTGAGGACACAAGCTGCAGAGATAGATTTTTTATTTTTTTCCTACTGTATTTAAGGGACTCTTGAAGACCACGATGAAGGAATTGGACGTTTTTATGACATGCTTATGCGGATAAAATACACAGCCAAGTTTTGCCAATCTTTTCTTATAGCCACGGGAGGCACGACCACGGTGTATGCCGTCGAAGCGGACGGGGACCCCAACGGCACCTTTAATCCCAGCAAAGAGGCCGGCGAGACGCAGTACCTGATCAAGTGGAAGAACTGGTCGCATATCCACAACACCTGGGAGACGGAGGAAAGCCTGCAGCTCCAGAATGTCAAAGGGATGAAGAAATTGGACAATTTTAAGAAGAAAGAGCAGGAGAGAAGGAAATGGTGAGAGTTTTGGATTTGCCAGGGGGGATGGGGGGTGAAATTCACAACTGAAATGTGTAGTATTTCTGATATAAAAACTTTTTTTATGACATTTGAATTACTCATTGCCTTAATTTTATCAATCGATTTCTCAAGTCTTGTGTTGCAACTGCTCAGCCATACTTCTCTTCTGCCTGGCCATAGTGGCTCGTGACTAGGTACTTAGTCAAGATACCAAGTGACTTCCCTAAACGACTTGCAACATTTAAATTTCACTTGGAGATATGAGTCCATGTGTTGCCCTTTTTGCACATTTGTTTGCCTCGGATGCTATAATTATGACTGTTTTAGGATAAGATGTTGTGTTTTCTGATGGTGATGCTGATGCATTTCCTGGCTGCCTAGCCTCGCTAAGGAGCTTGGTCACGTTTTGTATCGTCAGCTCGCATTACGGAGGCAGTAGCTCTTTTTTTCAGAGAAAGCAATATCGCCAATGAAGTAATGATCAAACAAATGGAAAATATAGTTAATGACTAACATGGGCAACTACCTTTTATAGTAATAAAACTAAATATTAATATTTCACATTACATTTATATCTATACAACTTTGCTTTTATTACTGTATAAGCAAAGTTGTTTCCAATGGTGAGCTTAAAAAAACATCTATTTACCATTACTCTTTCACTTTCAATTTAGCGTTTTTTTATTTTGTAACGCCCGTTAAGTTGCCTTCATCAATCCACACACAGAAATATGGATCTGTACTCACTTCTACACATCCCTTTGCCCCCCAGGATGAAGGCAGCGTCGCCGGAGGATATCGAATATTTAAACTGCCAAGAAGAACTGATGGACGATTTGCACTCCCAGTACAAGCTCGTTGAAAGAATTATAGGTGCGATATTCTGTCCTTGCCTCATGACGCAAGTTGGTTTTCAAGCAATGAAAGTTTTTAGGATGTTAAAATTGATTTGTGATTTATTTAATTTAATTTAATTAAAAAAAATTTTGAGCAGGGCATTCAAACCAGAAGTCTGCAGCGGGCTACCCTGACTATCTGTGCAAGTGGCAGGGCCTGCCATACTCTGAATGTAGCTGGGAGGATGGAGCACTCATAGCCAGAAAGTTCCAGAAGTGTATAGATGACTACATGAGCAGAAACCATTCCAAAACCATTCCCTTTAGAGACTGCAAGGTAAATCTTAAAAATAAACATTCTGTTGATTCTTCTGAATGTTGATGGTTATGTTGTATGTCCCATCTTTGAAATGCAAAAAATTTGACCTGGGTTGTGTATGCTATTAGTATTTATTAGGAAAAGAAAGCTGAAGCTCGCCTTTTTTTAAATATTTTCATTCATTCAGGTTCTCAAGCAGCGACCCAGGTTTACGGCCATGAAGAAGCAGCCAACGTATATTGGAGGTGATGGGCTGGAGCTCAGAGACTATCAGATTGACAGTTTGAACTGGATGGCCCACTCATGGTGCAAGTATGATCCATTAAATTGTTTATATGGTTGACATGTTTTTGCTGTCTTTCATTCATAAAAACAATCTGCAACTTTAATAAATTGAAGTGTGTATATATTGTACACACAGACAGACATAAATACTTATTTTACTTTTAATATCTCAGCCATTTCTTATGTAGTGTTGGGTGTTCCCGTATTCACTATAAATGTATGTATTTTTTTATATTGATGAATTGTCTGTATTGTTATTATTTTGTGTGAGACTATATAAATCTCTCAAAAATTATATTAATCTCTATCGCGCTGATATACTGGAAATGACTGCGGGGAGACCGAGCTCTCCCGTTTGCTCCGACATATTTCAAATGAGATGTCGGACTCATCGTGAAAGCGTCTTCCTTCATTTTGAACCAATGAACGAATGCCACAATGTTTGTTGAAAGTTTGGAAAGTACACAATCAAAACTTGATTTGTATGCACGATCGGTGACGTAGGACGTCCTAAAACTTCCTAATCCTCCGTTGTCCCCCATATCTAGAGGCAACAGTTGCATTCTTGCCGATGAGATGGGCTTGGGCAAGACCATCCAGACGATCTCCTTTCTTAATTACCTGTTCCATGAACACCAGCTGTATGGGCCCTTCTTGCTCGTGGTGCCCCTGTCCACGCTGACCTCCTGGCAGAGGGAGATCCAGCTCTGGGCTCCTCTGATGAACGTGGTGGTTTACCTGGGAGACATCAGCAGCAGGAACATGGTAGGTAAAAACGACTGGATCTGGGACGTTTTGAGTTGGAGCTAATATTCAAAGAGAATGCGTTGACGTTTTCACGATTTGCAGATGATGTTTGCAGATATCGCCATGACAACAGAAAAAAAAAAAGTGGAGATGAAATGGTGACAGACACGTGCAAGATAGGTCTGGGTGATAAGGCCAAAATCTTTTATCCCAATATAGGTCATTTTATAGCCCGATCACGATATAGCAGTTTTCCATATATTCAATTAATATAGTTTATATATATTTTTAAACACATTGGTAAAGCCTATTTGTAACGCAGCGCAGCACAGGAAGGCGCTTTGTCAGGGCTCTCAAATTCACAGGAGGCAAAATAAGGTGTGTGCGTGTGCGTGTGCGCGCGCAGTCAGGTCCATTAATATTTGGACATTGACACAATTTTCAACATTTTGGCTCTGTACACCACCACAATGGACTTGAAATGAAACAATCAAGATGTGCTTTACAACTGTGGTGGATGACAGAAGAATTCTTTCCCTGGTGAAGAAAAACCCCTTCACAACAGTTGACCAGATCAAGAACACTCTCCAGGAGGTAGACGTATCTGTGTCAAAGTCAACAATCAAGAGAAGACTTCACCAGAGTGAATACAGAGGGTTCACCACAAGATGTAAACCATTGGTGAGCAGGAACACCAGGTTAGAGTTTGCCAAAAAACATCTAAAAGAGCCTGTACAGTTCTGGAACAACATGCTATGGACAGAGGGGACAAAGATCAACTTGTACCAGAATGATGGGAAGAGAAGAGTATAGAGAAGGGAAGGAACTGCTCATGATCCAAAGCATACCACTTCATCAGTGAAGCATGGTGGTGGTAGTGTTATGACGTGGGCATGTATGGCTGCCAATGGAACTGGTTCCCTTGTATTTATTGATGATGTGACTGCTGACAAAAGCAGCAGGATGAATTCTGAAGTGTTTCGGGCAATATTATCTGCTCATATTCAGCCAAATGCTTCAGAACTCATTGGACAGCGCTTCACAGTGCAGATGGACAATGACCCGAAGCATACTGCGAAAGCAACCAAAGAGTTTTTTAAGGCAAATAAGTGGAATGTTCTGCAATGGCCAAGTTATTTACCTGACCTGAATCCAATTGAGCATGCATTTCACTTGCTGAAGATAAAGCTGAAGGGAAAATGCCCCAAGAACAAGCAGGAACTGAAGACAGTTGCAGTAGAGGCCTGGCGGAGCATCACCAGGGACGAAACCCAGCGTCTGGTGATGTCTATGGGTTCCAGACTTTAGGCTTTAGGCTCATTGACTGCAAAAGGGTTTGCAACCAAGTATTAAAAGTGACAATTTGATTTATGATTATGTTAGTTTGTCCAATTACTTTTGGTCCCTTAAAAAGAGGGGGGGCACATATAAAATTTGTTGTAATTCCTATACCGTTCATCTGATTTGGATGTAAATACCCTCAAATTAAGCTGAAAATAAAGATGAAAGTCTGCACTTAAAGCACATCTTGATTGTTTCATTTCAAGTGCATTGTGGTGGTGTACAGAGCCAAATTATGAAAATTGTGTCAATTTCCAAATATTTATGGACCTGACTGTACATGTAGGACTGGCCAATGTGGCCAAAATTTCAAAACACACAAGTCTAATGACGTGGGATAGTGTTTTCAAATACAAAGTTCAGTAATGTTCCTGAACCTCACTCATTAAAAGTTACTGGATAAGGTAACAGAAAAAGTAGCCATGTTGCAAAAACATACTCTATTGATTTTATAATTATGGATAAATAATGAAGGATTTTCATATATTGTTTGGTGTTTGGTCTGATGGTTTTCTAAATAAACTACTTGCATTAATTTAGGAAGTTTCTTTCTTCTTTCAGTCAACTTTTGTTGACTGAAAGAACATTTCATTCTCACAAACGACCATCATTCCTGTTGTGATCTGATGAGTCTACTTATAAATGAGTGTCTACATGATTCTGCAATTATTCTAGTTTGCCAAGTATTCAATTAAATATTCAAATGTATTGCATTTTTTGTTTACTTTTTTAACATTGGACCACGGAAAAGAGTTCAATCATTCTTCCAAAGAAAATGCACAGCCTTTCCAAAACAATGTTTCAAGTGTAGTAGCCAAGAATGAAAAATACAATACTTGTGTGACTTGGATGTAAAGAGATTAAATGTAAATGGTCTGCTCCCATTCCATTTTCATTGCCTGTCATTTTGTGATACTAATGAAATATACAGTTCTTTAGATTTGTTTGATTTGTAGATTTGTTTGAAAAAATAAAAAAGGAAGAAAAATGTGGGGATCAGTTTTTATCGATTACCATCAGTATTGCTAATACTATGGTATTGTCAAAATGACAGTATTGTAAAAGCAATTCCAGTAATACGACATGTTGTCCAGGCCCACCTGCATATAGTGGATGCACTGTCCACCTAACCGCACTCCCTCTCTCTGTCTCTCTCTCTTCTCATTCCAGTCAGTGACAGTTGCTTTAGGAACTTAGCTGAAGACAGGAGTGGAATCAATCTAAAGGACCTCGTCCATGACCCATCACTGTAAGTCCACACACACACACACACACACACACACACACTACAGCTCTTCATTCTGCCTTCAGTGGGGATGTGGCCGAAATAAACCCTATTCATTTCGAGGAGCAATGTTGAACACATAAGCGTTTGACAAGACACAGGCAATGTAAGATGTACTTTTAAATGGTATAAGGTATCATTTCTGAATCTATGCATGCATTGAACATTAAAGGAACCCTTTAGACAGAAGTGAATTAAAATCCATCTATAACTTTTTGATACATTGCTTAACCTCTTAAGCTTCAGGCCCATGGTTCCGAGGGAGGTGGAGGTGTTAAGAGTTTGGGGGGGTGGTGTGGGTCAGCAGTTGGTGCCACATACAGTGCCTTACACCTTCAGAAAGCTGAGACCCTAAGGAATCATTTGAGATGCAGCTTGACACTGTATGTCAATCTTTTCTACCAATTAAAAGGTAATAAACATTATATTTTTAATTGCACTTGATAGAGTTATTAATATTTTGAGTGTAAAGGGCCTTTAAACATAATACTCATGCCTAATGATGGCCATTCCCATGCTCGATTATGTGTGATTAGTTGCTGCACCAAGTTGTGGGTTGATACCATTAATTATATAGCTTTGGTACACTTTCTAGCCATTTTTGACCACTTGGGAATGGGGTGGAAAGGCCACCACCAAAAAGACCACCTGAAGACCTCATGACCTTGAAAAACACTTTCGAAAACATAATGTCGTGATGCAGCATCAATAACTTTTGAAAATTGGAGATTTGTGTGAATTAGACAATTTTGACGATTGGATGACAAGCACTTTTTTCTGAAAATGGCTGAGAAAAACCCACTTATCTTCAATGTACCTGGACATCCCCCATACATTTTCTGAAAGGTCTGGGTGTCTAGATTCTGGGTCGAGAGGTTCATGAGGCTGTGACCTCTGTATCCTAGAGGTCACAATAGGTCATTTTATACAGCAAGGTCAAGTAAAAATGCTGTCATCACATTGAAATGGTTACTATGAGGCCATATTTCATCCCACATGAATGCAATTGGGCTCTTTGGATTCACAAGAGTCTCAGCTTTGTAGCAATACCCAATTTATACAATTCCACTATTTAGATATCACAGTGTGCAGAAATAGGGAAAAGAAAAAAAACATATTTTCACTGCATGCAGAACCGGCACTCTCTAGGACCCTGAAGCTAACTTAGCCTGTGTAGCTGTTTACCTTCGCTGTGAAGCAGAGGCTCTTGTGGTTCTAATGAGCCCAGTTTCATCCATATATCTTGATGTGAGAGGTCAGGAGACCCGTTTCAATATAGTCAAGCCCATTTACTTTTTACATTCACTTTTTAACTCGCTTCCCAACAAGTTAACATGCCATGCTAACCAGCTATGGGTAGGCCTGCTCGCCTAGTTTCTTGAAAGTGGAAGCTAACCACTAGCTTCAAAACTGATCTTGCGACAGTTCGTCAAAGACGGACTGTGCAGTGAACCTGCTGGCAGGTTTGCGGCATTAAAGAGGTTAAAGCTGGGGCCACTTTATGTGATTTTTTTTTTTTTTTTTTCCAATCGTGAACAACAATGAAAAGATTGAGCAGGGCACATTTAATGACTGACATTTGCAAATTTTCAGTCCCTTCTACACACATAACAACTGCTGTCTTTGAGGAGCACAAATCTAAAGACGGAGGACAGACAGACACAGATTTTCGTGGTACTCCCGCAGTCGCCAGAATGTATCTTCCAGCAAGATTCTCATGATTCGCAAAATATCTTGTGATATTTTGACACCAAAACAAGCATGGATGCCAAACAGCTCGCTACTGTGGTTGTTTGTGCAGCGAACTTGCAGCGCTGACATTATACACTAATCAGACCCTCATGAGTCTGCCACTATTCCACAAGTCGCTCCTCCATTTCAGAAGTCCACAGTCCAAGTCCTCGCCCACTTGCCACTTTCTTTGGTTTCGCCATCGTGCAGACGCACAATCTCATTGGCTGTTGAAATTGCTATTGCGATTTGAGGCTTTGATGCACGCATACAAAAGGATTTTGGAAAGACTAGCTCGATAAAATTGAACATGTTGAATTGTGACCTGGCCGATTGGTATCATATAGTTTTAAGTCTTCCACTCACACACACATATCGATGACGCTACGATTCTGCAGCGTGACTACGCCAGACTACCAGACATTCAACCTCCAGCTGCGCACCCCCTCTTTGTAAAGCACCCCTCTCTCCCTCTCCCCCCACACACATACTATATAAGAAACATACTGTATATTATACAACCTAATATATAACCATCCCAAAGTGAACATGGACAGTCCCAAATTTAAATTAATTATTTATTCACATTGTGATTACATTATAAATACATAGGCATAGGCAAATTGTTTTATTCAATTAAAAAAAATATTATTATTATTTTTTCTTTTACAAAAAATCCCATTCGTTCCGAATGCGTCCCGAGTTAGTCTCGAGCCCTGGGACTGTTTGAAAATGTAAATCACAAATGTTTTTGACAGGCACAGACTTAACATTACACTCAAACCTTACATCTCCCAAAACAGGTTAGGAGGAGTTATAGCGGCCTACAAGATTGTTCCGGATGAGATGGATGAAATCAAGGTGAGTGCCTCCTCAGACTGCACAAAATCGGTACAAATTTGACTCTGTGGACTCGGGGTGTCGACAACAACTATCTGTTGTTCTACCCCGTGTAGTGTGACACGTTGAAAGACAAACTGCAGCATCCGTGACACCCTACGATATCTATACCCAAAGTTCTAGCGTGTCAGAATGATGTGCCAAAACACTTCAAAAGCTGGTGGTGTAGTTTGAGGGGGTCTTTAGTCTTTTTTCTTCTCCAATGTGAGACTGTGCTCGACTGATGGTTAGGACTGGCAAATAATTGACTGCTTATGGATGGTATTGCCCAAGAACAAACCAACCAATCCTTTACAAACTTTATGTTGGTTGAATAAACCGAGCGAGGAGGAAGAGAAGAGGCAAGTGTGCCGGAATTCTATGTAGATCTCGGACGAGATACCACAATCCGCCGCTACCGACCATTTTACTGGCTAATGTTCAATCTCTGGATAATAAAATGGACGATCTACACGCACGGATTAACTTCCAGCGGGACATCGCAAACTGCTGTGTGCTGGCGTTCACGGAGACCTGGCTGGATCCCGCGGTACCTGACGCGGCAGTGACTCCGGCTGGATTTTCCATCCACCGGCACGACAGAACTACGGAGTCAGGTAAACGCAGAGGCGGGGGGGTCTGCATTATGGTTAACTCTCGCTGGGGCTCGGATATAGCGGTACTTTCAAAACACTGCTCTCCGGACCTGGAGCTCTTAACTATAAAAGTCCGACCCTTCTACCTCCCGAGGGAATTCAGCTCCGCTATAATCACGGCAGTCTACATACCCCCGCAAGCGGATAAAATGTGCGCTTTGGAAGATCTTTACGGAGTAATTAATGGACTAGAGAACGCTCACCCCGAGGCAGCTTCTATTGTTGTTGGCGACTTCAACAGGGCTAATATGAGGAAAGTTTTG
>OMKR01110172.1:0-14094 GCA_900302355.1 Cyttopsis rosea | reverse complement strand
ATCCTTAGCTTTGGGACGAGCTTAGCGGGCACAATTGTGTTGAATGCTGAGCTATAGTCAATGAACAGCATCCTCACGTATGTGTTCCCCTTGTCCAGGTGGGAGAGGGCAGTGTGAACTGCCAGGGAGATGGCGTCGTCCGTAGATCTATTGGGCGGTATTCATTTTGCAGGGGGTCCAGGGTTGGGTAGTGGTACAATAGTGGTTTGTTTGAAGCAGGTGGGGACTGTCGACTGGATCAGGGAGAGGTGGAATATGGAGGTGAATACCTCCGCCAGCTGATCGGCGCACGCTCTGAGGACACGGCCTGGAATGCCATCCGGCCCTGGCGACTTCCGAGGGTTTACTCTCTTGAGAGCTCTCCTCACGTCAGCCGTGGACAGGGACAGAGTGCAGTCATTCTGGTCCTCAGCAAGCCTTACAGCAGGGATGGTGTTGCTCGCCTCAAACCGTGCGTAGAAGGTGTTGAGCTCGTCGCGGAAGAGAGGCGACGGGCTGGTCATCACTCCTATTTCTCCCTTTGTAGTCGGTGATGGTGCGCAGTCCACGCCACATGCGTCTGGGGTCAGAGCTGTGGTAGTCAGTCAAGCATCTCAGACTTAAAACTGACAAAAACTGACTGAAATTGAAACCCCACGTGAATTCCTTTCATTTCCATGGTACTTTAATGTGCTGCCCACAAATTCCCTTGAACAGTTGTTAGCCTGCACTTTCACTGCAATTTACAGTGCTGCTTACTGACGAAAATCGCACTTTTCATGCAGTGTTCCAGCTGGGTGTCCCCTTGCCTTCTTGTTAATATATTACTGCTGGAGTACATTACTGCCTTTGATTTTTTTTATGCATGAACTTATGCGAATCTCCAGTGGCCTTTTGCCTACATGCATTGTAAACGTTACAAGAATATACTCGTCATACTTGGTTATTATATTTTATTATCAGAAAAAACTGTTTATACCCACTATTATGTATGATGGATAAAAAATATTGACTGGAACTCTTTTAATACATATCTTCTTATAGTGAATGGCCTGTAGCAAAAGTAGAAAAGTCGGAGTACAAACAAACTCTTTTAGTACATATCTTCTTATAGTGAATGGCCTGTCGTCCGACCACACACACTCCCATGTTATAAACAGTCATGCGTATATGCACATATACATGTGCATGTTTATCTTCCATCACCCACATCTGCCCTCAGAACACCAGGCAACTGCAGTTGCCTGGTTAGGGTTAGGGTTAGGGTTAGGGTTGTTCAGATTGTTCTTGTGGAGGACCATCTGTGTGCAGGCTGATTCAGCATTGGCACTAAACAACCACACACAGTCAGGATTGTGGTATGGGCAATCGAAAGGACACCATGGCCGTTACAGGGAAGTCCATCAGTTGTAACATAATGGCCAAGCTTGCCTTTCACCGGAATGGCTGTCTTGCCATGGTAGATGAGAACAGCTGCCTGTTGAACGGCCGTCAGTTCAAGCAACATCTTGGTCAAACAGGTCCTTAATACAGGGATCAAACAGCAGAAAATCACTCAACTATAACAAGCCCTATTCCTGCCGCCATTGCTATTTTCATCAGCATGGCTCCCCAATTGCCTAGCGAGTTTTCCAACCAGTGTGGGCCTCTCTTCCCACATTGGTATTTACTTCCTTCCTTAAGTCCTTCAACCTATTCACGGCTAGAGTGAAACTCCCTTCTGGCGCAGTGTTATTAGGGATGAACATACAGCATTGATCACCAAACATATGACATACTCCTCCTTTTTCTGCTATCAGATAGTTAAGTGCCATCCTATTCTGCCATGTCATGGCACTTGTTGCCTTCAGCTGTTCTCCCAATGAGGACAATGCATCATGAGTGTAGTTGATGAACCTTTGCTTATTATAATACACTGTATGTAGTTGATCCATTCAGTATTTTTGGCAGGTGTGGTCCCCCCTGTTAAGGCCTCTTTTTTCCTTTAGTTTCTCTCTAGCCTTTTTCATGCATTCTCTCCACCCTTCTCCCTCTTCTCTGAACATTTTTAATATCTCCTGCTCTCTTTCCCTCTTCGTTGTCCTTTTCTCTTTTTTGTCTCTTGATTTGTAGTTTTTTATCAGAATTTCCATTTCTTCACATAACGCCATATCAAATGTTTCCTCGCTTCACTTGTTTGTTAAGTTTTTAGTACATGCTTTTTAGTACCTGCTTCATTCAGCCGGAACCTTCTCTCCAACATCTGCACTGGATTATCTGACAATCTAACTCCTTGTGACCGCTGACTTTGTCATAGGGACCTGTCCGAGCACTTCTTTAGTGTTCCCTAACACAGAGCGGTGATCACAGGTTTTTTGAACACACTTGCATGGTTTTCCTAATTCCTGTAATCCAACCACCTTTTGCTGCTAAATCCCATACCTTTGTCCGAGAGACCTACTTACTGCTCAGCCTTAAGGGTTGGTCGGCACGAACCACACAAAACTTCTAACTAATAGTAAGAACGTCGCTTACCTCCTTTTTTTGGAATGGCCACTCGCTATTTGTGTGGTCCAGTCCGGACTCTCCCAGGGGCTCAACAGCTCCTTCGGACCCTTCTTTCCAACCCTGCTCACAGTGCCAATTATGTCGTAGAAAAAACAAGTCTTTGATTCTTAATCAAAAACGGTAGCCAAGGTGGAGTTGAGTACACAAGTAGACTTTATTACAGTTACACAGTACCGTAATATAGCCGAGCATTTCTGCAGATAACACTGTTTTTTTCAGTCAAGACATACGCTTATTTACCTAAGTGTGAATTTGCAAAGCAAAGTGTGAAAAGCAACTGTCACTTATCTGGGTAAAGTGGTTGGTCACGGTGCAGTGTGCCCAGTCTAGGCTAAAGTTGAGGCTATCCAAGCTTTTCCCATTCCAAACACCAAGAAGGAACTGATGCGTTTTCTCTTTATGGTTGGTTACTATCAGAGTTTTTGCTGAATCTACTTAAGTCTCAGGTTAAGTTTGTCTGGACTGCTGAGTGTCAGTCAGCCTTTGCAACTGTTAAGTCTCTCCTGTGCGCTTCCCCAGTTTTGGCTGCCCCGCAGTTTGACAAGCCTTTTTATTTGCATGTTGATGCGAGAAATGTTGGAGCAGGTGCTGTCCTCTTTCAGGAGGACAAATTGGGGCTAGATAAGCCAGTCAGTTTCTCTAAGAAGTTCAATGCCTATCAGTTGAACTACTCCATGATTGAAAAAGAAACACTTGCCTTAATTTGGGCTCTTCAGCACTTTAATGTGTACATAAACGGTGGTGCTCCAGTCACAGAGTATACAGATCACAATCCCCTAACATTTTTGCGATTGTTACAGATGCAAACCAGCATCTCATGAGGTGGGCTATATTTTTGCAACCCTACCAGCTGAACATTTGTCACATACTGTAAAAGGTTCCAAGTATGTTTGTTATAGCAGATGTACTGTCTCGTGCATTTTTAACAGTTACAGAGCTTCCTCAATGTTTATTCCTTGTTTTCTCTTTAGTCTTTTCTCTTACTATTGTTAAAAAAGCTCAGAGGTACCAGGTTACAGAAGGGTGGGAGGGAAACCTGATGGAAAATAAGGTTTGTGTGGGGTTGCCAGATGTTGATCTATCTAGGATAGTGTCAGGGTAATATCTAAACTGTAAACGGGAAAGTAACACTGAAAAGCTTAAAAAATAGAAGCTGAATGTGTGTAAAAGTACATTTATAGTAAATTTTTTGTTTGTTTATTGTTTAATGATTTACAGAGTACATTAGTAGTTGATGTTCTTATGCGGGGGGGTGTGATGTCCCCTCCTGCTCTCACTGTTACTTCCTACTGGCTGTGCTCTTTTTCCCTTTCAGGAAGTGACAGCAGGGTGGAGGTTGTCAGTGGGAGGAGGTTCACCTGGGTGGCTAGTCTGGAGAGCCTAATTAGCTGGCCAGCTCACTCTGTTCACTCTCTCAGCTCTCAGCTCCCGCATGTGCTCCTGGTTTTGTTTGTTTGATTGATAAATAGTTGGATCTAATAAACAGTCTGATTTTGACTGACAACCTTTTTGTGTGTTCTCCCTCCTAATTTTGTCTGAACCGTGAGCCAGTTCCTGACAATTGTGATTTAAAGCTCATTAGTAGAACACTAACCAACAGAATTTAAAATGTAATTTCATACATAATTCACCCAGACCAAACAGGCTTCATCAAGGACACACTCATCCAGCAATTTGCACCGTTTATTCAGTCTGATCAGCATATCAAAGGAACATCTTAAATACCATTATTGCTTCTTTAGATGCCGAAAAAGCATTTGACAGAGTTAATTGGACATATCTCTTCTCCACCCTCAACAAATTTGGCTTTGGAGAGTCACTCATTCAATGGATTAAAATTCTGTATAACTCGCCATCTGCTTCTGTCATCACCAATGGTTACACTTCACAGTGGTTCACTCTACAACAGGGCACAAGACAAGGATGTTGTTATGATCTTTATATTTGAGGCTTGAAGGTTGGATGGTCAGTGGATTTTCCTGAAGTGTACAGCCGGCTGGAGGACAGAGTTGAAACCAAGTCAGCATTCAACAGAGTTCTGAAATAAGTTTATTGCTACAAAGTTTTTATACAGGAAAAAGGGGGCAGGTAAGCTTAGGGTGTTGACAGAGTATATGTAGGTATAAGTATGCAGCGCAAAGGTTAAGCAATGTATATATTGGTACAGAGTATATAGACAGTGCAAAGAGGATGGTTAAGTAATGTAATTAATGCCATGTGAAACATTAGCGTTTAGGGAGTCAATAGCATCTATGGTGATCTATTATTCTGGAAAGTTAGTTTCACTGCCTTAGGGTGTTTGTCTAGAACAATGGGCGTAGCCCATGTGTTGGCTGGTGCCACTGTTGCACACACATGGGGAGGAAGCAATAGCTCTAGCCACTTTGTCACCCTAGGCAGACTGTCGGGGGTGTTGTTGAACCGGTGTTCCCTATTTTAAGTAATCCGGTTTGTTTTGTTCACCCGCCACTCCCTAACTGTCAGCCAACTGACATGAGCGTGAAATGTGTGTGAAATCAATCTGTAGTGATTGAAATGGAGGCTCTGGTGTGGGTAAAGCGTCATGTTGTATCTGAGTGCGTCCTACAGTACATTAGTATGAGTACATTCGAGGCATGATGATAACAATAATTTGGTAGTTTTTGAAATGCCTTTAATACAAAAATGCTATTGATTTTCATGCTGACGATACTCAGTTGTACTGAGTATATCTGTATATCTGTGAAGCCAGATGACCCAAATGATACCTCAATCCTGACTGACTGCTTGTCTGCCATCAATGTATGGATGAGCAATAATTTCCTACAACTAAACAATGATAAGACTGAAATTCTTGTGGTTGGCCAGAAATCAAAGAGGGATCTTGTCTGCTCAAGCTTAGGGACCCTGACCTCACAGTCACGACCTCAAGTTAAAAGCCTGGCCATTATTTTAGATTTGGATCTTAATGATTTAGCTCATTTTAACTCATTAACCAAAACTTCATTCTTTTATTTACGCAACATAGCTAAGGTGAGATCTTTTTTAACACAACACAACACAGAGACGCTTGTCCATGCCTTTATTTATAGCCAGCTGGACTATTGTAATGCACTTTATACTGGCCTTCCAAAAGCAGCAGTTGCAAGATTACAGACCATTCAAAATGCTGCTTCCAGGGTCCTGACTCGGATTAAACTGAGAGAACACATTACACCGGTCTTATGTAATTTACACTGGCTCCCTGTGTTGTTCAGAATCGATTTTGAAGTCGTTCTCCTGGTTTTTAAGGCACTAAATGGTTTGGCTCCTCCGTACATCACAGATTGTCTTTCATATTATGTCCCCCCTCTTTCCCTAAGGTCATCTGCAGCATGCCTTCTAAATGTCCCAAAGGTTTCCACAAAGAAGATGGGAGATGCTGCTTTTAGTGTGTCCACCCCCAGGCTTTGGAACACTCTGCCACTGTACACCAAGTAGGTTGGCACAGTGGACATTTTTAAAAGACATTTGAAAACATACCTTTTTAATCTTGCTTTTAACTAATGCTTATTCTTTTAATGTATTTATTTTATTTTTTCTTTCATTGTTTTTGCTGTTTTTAAACTGTAAAGCACTTTGAGTTACATTTCTATGAAAATGTGCTTTATAATAAGACAAGAAACGGATCTTTGTAAAGCCAGCCAATGTGTGTCGCGTAAACTGCCATCAGCCGATAGAGCAACAATGCCTTTGGAGTGCCAGTTCTGGATGTCATCTGGTGCTGCATGTGCCTGTAGATATTTAATGTCTACAGTTCCTGAAGTATACTGTATGCCGCCAAAAATAAGAAAATGACAAGTTTTCTACATAATAAGGGGACCATGGAAAATCCACGGCTACCCTCTTAGCTATCTCGTCATCTCCTACTGTACTATGTCCTTTTACTTTTACTACAGCCAATTCTATGGGCAGGGTAATAGCCGAAAGGAGGTCAGACACAAATGTGAAATGAGAGATGGGTTTGCCGTCGCCTGAAACAAAACCCCATTGTTGCCACAGTTTTCCAAAGTTGCAAACACAGAGCGCGTAACGCAAATCTGTGTATACGGTTGTTGTTGTTGTTTACCTTTAAACAATGTGCACGCCTGGGACAATGCTAATAATTCAGCGGCCTGTGCAGACAGCTATACGGTGGCACAGTGGCTTGCACTGCTGTCTCACAGCAAGAAGGTCCTGGGTTCGATTCCCACCTGGGGCGCTGTTGGCACTGTGCTCCGGTGGGACCTTTCTGTGTGGAGTTTGCACATTCTCTCCTCCAACATAAGGACCCCAACTAAAAAATAAAAACGTGCAGAACACTTTCCTGTCCTGTCCCTGACCACCACCTGGAATTGGTCCCCGGGTGTCGAAAATGAGGGCTACTGAATTTCATCATCACCACTCCTGCATGTGTGTGTTTGGGGTTGTCCCCAATGTGTGTGTTGACAAAATAAATTATTCTTCTGTAGAAGTGAATATGCATGTTTCATGCACTGTATTTGGTAGTTCGCACACACTATATCCTGTGAGATAAACAGCATCACAGGGTTTGGAGCATGAGCCATCAACTTAAATGTGTTCACCTCCCTGGAGTGGGGTCGACTGCAGATCAGAACAGGCTGAAGAGCACTGTGTGATTTCATGTAAACAGTCATGAGCCTGTGTGAATGAGTGTAACAAAGAATGTAATGGACACACTGGATTGGGTGGAGGATGTGCAGATTTGCATGTCTGTTGACATTAGGATAGCCTCTCCACTTTTTTCAGCATCCTCAACCATCATGGTGCATGCAGCCACTGCCCTTAAACATGGGGGCATGCCCTGAACCACTGTGGGGAGGCTTTTTGATAAATACCTCACTGGTCTATATCCACTCCCATGAGCCTGAGCCAATATGCCAGCAACTGTAGCGCCATCTTCTGAAACGTATAGATGGAAAGGGATGTGCTAGTTGGGTAAGCTTTAGGGCTCTTTAGGGCTGTGAATGACATGGCCATATGATCTGTCCATTGTATGCATTCTGGAGCATCCATAAGGCATGAGGCACAGAGGATCTTGTCATGGTGAGAGCAGTCTGGGATCCATTGGCGACAGTAGTTGATCGTTCCCAAGAAACTCATAATAGCTTTCTTAGTTTGTGGTGGGCTCTGTCTTTTGACAGCTGTTTTTGTCCTTGTGACAGCACAAATCCCAGATAAGTCACTTCCTTTCTACACCATTGTGGTTTAGCCATGGATGTTTTGTGACCACAATCAGCCAGGTGTTGTAACAGCAGCAACAACGCTTTCTCACCCAAGTCCTTGCCCTTGGCCGAGAGCAGTAAGTCGTCGACATACTGGAGGAGTGTACATCCAGGTGGAGGTGTAAAAGACACCAACATAGTTAATACCATCGTGGCAAAGGCTGCAGGGGAGTCAATATAGCCCTGTGGAAGTTGCGTCCAGGTGTACTGGGTATTCTTATAAGTAAACGCGAATAGTGGCTGAGTGTCAGTATGAGCAGATAAGCCACCACGGCCCACCACTTCCACCGGGAGTCGTGTTTGCCAAATTGTTCGCCAATGCGACCGTGGGAAGTCTCTGTCCCTTGATACCTCGCCGTGACACCATACCAGGCAAAATCAATCTATCGCTACTGTTGGTGATTATGTTGTTAATGTCGGATGGGTCGTTCTTTCTTTATTTTCTTTAATTCTTTTCACTCTTAGTTCACAGATTAGGTTTAGAAGTTAGTTCAAAATTCCCTCTTTACAACTCCACGTATTCTCTCCAATCTCATCAGATCATGATGTTGAGTATCTACTTTACGCAATCCCTTTTCTATGTTTGTTTATGATTTTTATTTCTTATTAATCTCGTTTATTCTCTTATTATTGAATGTTTTATATAAATGTGGGTATTTTGAGTCTTCGTGAATATTGCATCATACACAGAAACAAATCCCTGATTTCAGAATTTAGACCCAGATTTGAGTGACGGATAATTCATTTGGTTTAGTTTACCCTTTCCAGTTTGGGGTTTCAAGTTGGTGGTGCCCTATCGAGTTGATTGATAAATATTAACAAGTGCAATTCATAATTGTAACGTGTAACGCTACAACTGCCTCTTCCTCTTTCCATTCCTCTGCCTCTCTGCCACTGTGGGCCACTTTCTCCTTGCTGCTGCAACAATACAAAACAAACCATAGATCTACCTTCATGTCCAACATGAAAGGCACCAGCAGCTTCCTTTTCTCTAATCCACTGACTGAAATCCTGCACTGTCTTCACATGTAAATTTTCACACAGCATTCATACCACTTACACACAGTTCGGTAACATATTCTGTAAACACACTGAAACATACAGTGGTGCCTGCGCACGACCACACTCCATTCCAGCATTCTCAGTCCATGCAGCATGGTATCGGCGCATAAAAGCAAGCATACATTCCCCTTGCTTTTCTTTACAATTTGTCACAAAGGTCAGATCCATTGCATTTGTACAAATTCTTCTTATGTCGGCAAACAGATGACCAAAGAATGCATTCACAAAGGCCCTATCTGCCAAGTTGTAAGTGCCACGCCCAGTAGTTGGGGAGTCGTTGTCGGTGTACAACACAGGGGCATTGTTTGTCAATTCCTCATGAGTGATGTGCGGCAGAATTTGTGACAAGATACAGTATATCGAAAGTCTGTTCCTGTTAACTGCATATATTGTGTTACATCTCTTAGATAAGATATGTGTTTGTGTGAATATTAGGACCACCATTACACACCTCATTTAGTTCTCGAATATTTGGTGGTTTTAACATTACATGTGTGCCTACATGCATGAATGGAAATGCTGTCTCTGCTATGTATGCTGTCTCTGCTTTGTTCCACAAAGCTTTACATTTTACCCATCCCTTGGAATTCGGGCATCCAGAGAAAGGCAAAACTGGTCCGGTGTCCCGCTTCTGACACCAAGTTGTTATGATCTTTTTAGTTGAGGCTTGGAGGTTGGATGGTCGGTGGAGTTTCCTGAAGCCTACAGCCAGTTTGAGGACCGAGATGAAGCCAAGTCAGTGATCAACAGAGTTCTGAAATATGTTTTTTGCTACAGAGTATATATAGACAGTGCAAAGAGGACTGTTAAATTTAGGGTGTTGCTTCACACGATTGCTTCAGGTTTTCAATGATTGATTGCGTTTTTTTTCTTCTTTAAAGCTGAAAATAACTAACTGGAGAAAATCCAATATGGCTGTCCACAGGAATTTCTTTGAATGAAAGCGGGACAAATGTTTTGTAACTTGTAGCTCTGTTTTAATAATAGATAACCCTGATTATAAGATAACCCCCCCCTTTTTCCAAGACAATTTTTTGGAAATTTTCCTCAAACCTGTTGAGGTTGAAGAGTCTGCCATCGGCCCTATACATGAGTTTGACCCCTTCAGGTAGATTTTGGCTGGTGAGGAGGAGGATGGTTGCAATTAAAGTGACAAACAGGGTCAGTGCAATGATGCAGCCCTGCTTGACACCAGTATCCACTCTGAAGGGGGCTGTTTCAGAGCCGCCATTGCCGACTATTGTTGCAGTCATGTCGTGGTGCAGGAGATGCAGGATCATGAGAAACTTGTCTGGGCATCCGATCTTGGAGAGGGCACACCAGAGAGCAGCCCGGTTCACAGAGTCAAAGGCAGTATGCCTGTTGTAGACAAGAGGGTTATCCCTCTGTAGTTGCCACAGTCCACCTTATCTTCCCAGCTGACTGTACCTACCTTTAAGACAGCCTTGATTAGACTATTACTTACAAAACCCAACCTTGACCCTGAGAGTCTTAGCAACTATAGGCCAGTCTAAAATCTCTCCTTCATCTCCAAAATTATTGAATTAATCATAGCACAACAGATTTCTGATCACATGTCCTCTAATGATCTATTTGAATTATTTCAGCCCGGATTCAGAGCACTCCACTCCACTGAGATGATCCTCACAAAAGTGGTTAATGATCTGTTATTAGCAATGGACAGTGACAATTCATCAGTAGTACTATTACTCAACTTCAGCGCTGCTTTTGATACTGATGATGACCTACTGCTAGATCGCCTTGAGACGTACATAGGCATTAGAGGCATGGCACTTTCTTGGTTTCTTGGTTTCTTGGTTTAGATCTTATCATGGCAATGTGACCTAATGTTACTTGTGGGGTCCCTCAGGGATCGGTTCTTGGTCCTTTGTTGTTTAGTATCTATATGTTGCCACTTGGAGATATCATACGCAAATATGACATTTGCTTTCATTGTTATGCTGATGATACCCAACTATACATGCCCTTAGCGCTAACTAACCCACACAATTGTCATACTCTAGAGGCGTGTCTTGCTGAAATTAAACAGTGGATGTCTTCCACTGTCTTGCTTCTCAACCCTGATAAAACTGAGATGCGCCTGTTTAAGGATACCACTCTGAAATTTGACAACTGTACTATTACCCAAAGTAACTCAAATTTAGGCGTTATATTTGACCCCACTCTCTCTTTTCAACTACATATTAAGAACATTACCAGAACTGCATTTATTCATCTTTGCAATTGTGGCAGATGAGGGGGGTGTGGTTGGAGTCTGGACTGATTAGTGCCAGCTCTCCCTTGTCTGCCAGCACCAGGTGTGGGGACTTGAGGTGAAAAATGAGGTGCAAATTCCCCACACCTGGTGCTTAAATGTTTGTGTTTTTGTTAGTCGAGGTCGGAGCCACGGAGTGGTGGCCGGCCGATACAAGTGTTCATGAGAACACTCTATCTATTATTATTATTATTATGTGTGTGAATAAATGTTGTAGTGTAATATTATTGTAGTTTTATTCTGATATGGGATACTTTTGTTGATTAATATAGAAGCGCCTCTTTTTTTAGAATTATATGATGCAGAAAACATCTGATTATCCCATTTAGCTTTTAGTTTGAGGTGCTCAGATGCACTGAGGTGAGTTTCTTGCAGTAGACAGAAGCTGGGATTCATCCAGGTGAGGTGACTTAGGATTTTGCTATGTTTAGCTGGTGAGCATATGCCCCTCACATTCCAACTAACAAACTTAATGGATGCCATTGTAGTTATTTAGGGGTGATGGATGTGGGTTAGTAGTTTTTCCATGGCAACAGCACTGTGCATCCAAGGCAAGAGCTACACTACCATGCCCATGTTTTCCCGTAGATTGTAGGACAGGTGTGTAGGGATACATGTCTACACAAAAGATGAACATAGAACATTGCAGAGTCAGACATACTGTATATATAGTGATAATGAATAGAGAGTGAATAGAGAGTGAGAGTGATGAGAGAGGAGGGAGGGAGTTTTAATTCTTACTTAGGCATCAACTGTAATCAACACAGATTAACAGATTTTCCTGGATAACATTCGCTTTCAATCACAACAAATGATTACCAAAGATGTGCCGATTATTTCACCTTAACAAATTGCTATTATGTTTCTTAAAGCATCTTCACAACATGAGGCAATAAAGAAAAGATAATATTCGATAATACATATAGTTGTGAAATCCCCCCCCTTCAAGGACACAATGTTGCCCCCTTGAGCAAGCATTTAGCGACAATAGTGAGAAAAACCTTGGACAGAACCAGGCTCAAGGAGATGGCGATCTGTCTATCACCAGTTAACTTGGATAGTTTAGAACCCAAAATTTTTGCAATTAATTTAATGCTCAATGCTGTTTTTGCTGACTATGAATGAGCAAGCTATGTATATGAAAAGAAAAACGTCAACATCATGATGATAAGATAAATCATTTAAGAGTTTGAGCCAACTCTTGTTTGCTTCTTGATTTACCAGCCTCCATGATAACATTATGTATCTGCAATTTTACCAAGTAACAACATCCATTGCAATTAGTAGCATGTCATATGTGTAGTTACCACATTGCCAATAATTTCAGTGCATGAATCCAATCCCAAAACCCACATGATATCTTAATCTGGTTGTAACTGTGACTGTTGTACTGCCAGTGTTTATGATATACTGTATACCGAATATACCGTACCCTTCATCTGCCTTGTCAGGTGTGTCTGGCAGCATGATTGTCCCACAAACGGCCTAAGGTTGTTGTTGATAGGCTCAGACCCGGGTGCCCTCCTAAATCCATCTGCTGCCCTCTGCCAACATTGTGTGTAGCGCAAACTAGACATTTTTCACAAATTAGATTTTTTTTGAGTAATTTCAGAATCCCTTAGTAAACCAATATCCCAATATCTGATTTGTGACAGCATTCCCCCCTTTGACACGTGGTCTACCATGTGTCATCTTAATATAGAAGGGAAACATATTTAGGTAAGCATAGTTTGTCATTTGGCCCATACCAAACTCCTTCTTTGACATCTGCTTGTGATTTCTTCCAGAGAACCTTTTCTTCACATTTGGCTCAGCTCTGTGGTTCCTTTAAATCAGCTGTTAGTATTAGTGGTGTTATTACTGTTAGAGCATCAGTTAGAGGCAGTCCATATTACCTTCTGGTGTATAGTCAGTCTTTACCGTGCACTACACCAGACAGTGGTGCTTCAATTTCTGCGAAATTGGGAATCCACTGTTGACGTCATTCCAAGGAAACCATGACCTGTTTTTTGTTTGTTTTTTGTGGTTAGAGGCTTTTGGAATGTTTGGATGTCAACTATGCATCTGCTGTGATCACATGCCTCAGATGTTGTAATAATGCTTTCAATAATTACATCACACATCATATTGCTCCTTATCTAAGTTGCATTAATAAATCAACAGACATTTCTGCCCGCAACCAAACCCTAAACTCATCACTATGACCACTATTACAACCATTTCTCTGAACACAATCTAACCGTTCAAACCATTCAACATCTGTCCATTCACAGACTACCATTATTAACTGGCACTTAATTTTCGCAAGAGCCAAATTTCTGAAACGTCCCTTTCCTCCATCAAACCATTATGCATTTTAAAATAAGGCTACTAGTAACATGTTATTAAGGAACTAAAAGCATGGCGTTCATCAGGGACGGCCAGGATGGGGAGTACAGGGACCTGGTGAGCAACTTCGCTGCCTGGAGTCGGTCCAACCACCTTCAACTGAACACCTCCAAGACCAAGGAGATGGTATTGGACTTCAGGAGGTCCAGACCACCAGTTCAACCAGTCTCCATTGAGGGTGCTGATGTGGAGGTGGTCAGATCCTACAAGTACCTGGGCATGCACCTGGACGACAAACTGGACTGGTCAGAGAACTCGGACGCTCTCTACAGGAAGGGGCAGAGCAGGCTCTATTTCCTGAGGAGGCTGAAGTCCTTCAACATCTGCGGCACACTGCTGCGGATGTTCTACCAGTCAGTGGTCGCCAGCGTCTTGTTCTATGCCGTAGTGTGCTGGGGCGGGAACACCAAGAAGAAGGATTCAAATCGACTGGACAAGCTGGTCAGGCGGGCTAGCTCTGTGATAGGAGAGAAGATGGACGACCTGGTGACTGTACAGGAGAGAAGGACCCTGGACAGGCTGCTGTCCATCATGGACAACGACAGACACCCACTGTACACCACCTTAGTGGGACAGAGAAGCCTGTTCAGTGGCAGGCTG
>OMKR01110170.1:0-20639 GCA_900302355.1 Cyttopsis rosea | reverse complement strand
ATCTGGTCATCTCTCTTTCCCTTCTTGTTCTTCTTGTTCTCCTTCTTCCTGTATCTTTATCTTGGTTGCCATCATTTGCCATCTCTTTTTCTCTCCATTTCTCCCTCTCTCCTTCTATCTTTCTAAACAAAACCTGTTTTTCTGCTGATAGAAAGAAGAATACGATTTTATTGATGTAATGTCAAGTGTTTGATACTGTGCTGTGAACTGAAACATATTTTAACATTTTAACAGGAGTATTTTCATGGTTAAAGCTCATCATTAAAGGAATACTCCAGTTTTGGGGGAAATCTCCCAGGAGCTACCCTAGTTGAACCCATCAGGCAGCCCATCAATACCTCTGTACTGGACACACAGCATTGAAACTGGTTTCGACCTGGAATCTGGGAAAGATATAGCCTGGTTCCACCAGTCTTTCTTGCGAGGTCTTTACAGTCCCTATCACAAGAGAGACTGGCCTTTCACACAACACAATCTATGAGATGATCTTTTATTTTATTTTATTTTAACTTTATTTGATAACTTAACATCACAAAAGTATGGATATACAAATCCCATATTGATATAACATTTGAAAGATCAGGAAAAGTTACAAAACAAACAGTCATGCAGTTTGCCGTCAGAGATGATCTTGGTATATCCGCCAGCCAACATTAGCTGGCAGCGTCCTTGTAGAATATCAGAGTCGTTGTGAACACCGATCTGCCTGGCAGTGATCCCAAGCTTTGAAGCCTCACGCATCTTGTCCTCCATGAGAGCCACCCGTGGCAAAATAACAATGAAAACAGGATTCTTGTTCTTCTTCGTCACCAACGGGGTGAGCTGGTAAATCAAGCTGTTTCCGAGTCCAGTCGGAATAACAGCGAAAACGTCTTTTCCTCTGTTAAAACCCAACAGTGCACGCTTTTGTTGGTGTCTTATTGCTTGTTATAACATCCATTTCTGCTAAAACTGATGCTGTGGCTGCATCGGCACGAGCCAACGTTGTTGTTTTGAAATGCGCCGCGCTCTGCACCGTGTCATCACCTAACCCGACTCCTAGAACAACGGCAGCCGTCACATGGCCAGATGGGCTGAGAGGAACCACCGAGGACCAGCCCCAGACCTCACGTTGTATCTGGCTCTTGTGAGGCTAGCAAATGCCAAATTTCCAAAACTGCAGTACATTAGCTTTCTTTCTTTCGTTCTCTCCTTCTTTAACCCTCTCCTGTGTGTGTCCATCAGGATAAGCTCTCGGAGGAGGTGCAGAAGCAGCGTGACGCCTCCCTTCCAGCCAGCCAATCAGAGCGGGAGGCGGTGCCTCGGGGGACCGTCAACGGGGATGGCGACCAATCAGAGGAGGACAAGGACAAGACCAAGCTGCTTCTGGAACGTCTCAAGGCCTTGGAGGTTGGACTTCCTTCCTTTGTTCGGTTGTTTGCTTCTTTTTACTCACTCGTCTTTTTACTCACTCGAGGATGTCTTCATGTCAAGTGTGGTTCCAAACCGTAGGGGGCTATCAAGTCCACTTGGAAGTGGACTGCCAAGGGAACAAATGTGAAGTGTTCATCTGATTGGTCACTTCTGAGACATTTTACCCGATATGCATTGCAAATCTTTTATTGGAGGATTCCAAACACAATGGAGGTGCATCGCGCCACCGACATTATTTGTGTATGCCAACTATGGAGCATTTGGGCTCCTCTTCACTTGGCAGTGCACTGTGCCAGGCAGGGTGTAGGGAACGTAGGGACCTTCATAGGGAACCTGTGGATTGGAGTGTAGCCCTGGTTTTCTTCTTGTACTTCCTCACCTCCCTCTTTGTCCTTCTACTTCCTGCCACTTGGTTTCCTTCTCCTCCTTCTTTCCTCTGCTTGTATTACCATTATATGCCCTTCCTTCTACTCCCTTAAGGACCGTCGTCTCGTAAAACTCTCTGGTGTCCTTTGTTTGGAGAGCAGAACAGATTCGGCATGCGTAGCCTGGTTGCCCGGGGCTCCACTCGAGACTGCTTTGTTTTTATCCAAGCTTGGGGACACGGGCTCCACGCTGCCGGCCCTGCGAGCCGCCGCCGGGCAGCCAATAGTAGCCGTCGCTGTTGATTGTTTTTGACTGTAAACCACCGCACACTCGTACCCTCAGATCTCCTCGGCAATTAATGCACTCTGGCTCAGTCAAATCATGGCCCTGGACGTGCTAAGAAGCCCCTGCAGCTATCTGAGGTGGACGTGACGTGGGCTTGTTTCATGCGCCAGAAATAGATCTCTAGTGATCCATCTGTCTGTCTTTCTCTCTCTTTCTTGGTCTATCCTTGCGATAGCCAGATTGTGAGTGAAAACATTCAGAGAAATGGAGAAAAACACTTTCAACTGCTGTCTTTCTTTATGCCAATATCGCAAATCAACAACAACAAATCCCCTACAGGAAGTAGTCCCTGAAGGTAATTTTATAAAGTAAAGACAACTGCCTTCTGACGTCGTCGCTGAATGCCAATGATCCATAGAAATGTACAAGACCCTCAAACAAATCCTCCAAGATAATAGATCTGATATTTCCTATTCCACAAACTAGATTGGACACACGCACTCACACAAGTTGAGCAGGAAATTCAAATACAAATACTAATGCTTTGCTTAGTCTACTAAAAGATGTTTCTGAAAACCTTTTAGGACGAAATGGGCAATAAATTTGCTGAATGTTGTTTCGTATTTCATCTGAGACCCCTAGTTTAGCCAGTCTTGCTGCACTCTGGGTCAGATTAAGAAGAATCATTTATTTGTCAAACATCAACACACACATGCAGAGGGTGGAGACACACACACATGCAGGGAGTGGTGATGATGAGATTCAGTCTCTGCATTTTCCCATCCTGGCTGTCCTTCCTCCAGGGGCAGTGGGCAGCCCTCACTGTTGGTGCCTGGGGACCAATTCCAGGTGGTGGATCCATGTTGTGGTCAGGAAAGTGTTCTGCATGGGGTCCTGTTGGAGGAGACCCATGCGAACACGGGGAGAACGTGCAAACTCCACACAGAAAGGCCCCTGATCGGGAGATAACCCACCAGTGCACGGTGCCAACAGTGCCCCAGGTGGGAATTGAACCCAGGACCTTCTTGCTGTGAGGCAGCAGTGCAAGCACTGCGCCACCGTGCCCCAAGATTAAATGGAACACGAGGCCATCTGGCAATTTGGGCCCTGACCAAATATTTCTTTAGATGTAAATTAATATTTATTTAAATGAAGTGTTAAAATAGTTCACATTTTTAAAGTTGTTGTTCTCAGCCCTTTACATCCCAGTTTACACAAGGCCACCAGGGGCAGCTTCCTGCTAGGCCTAGCTGTGGTGGACGCATTCATTTGCATCAATTTGGGGTCCTCTACTTTACACTAATACGGAACCGCTGATCGCACCACGGCACTTCGCACCCATCGTGCGCCACGTTGCTGCATCCAATAATCTACAGAGAAACTGAGTAGAAAATGAATCAAATCGCATTTCAGAACAGTACCGAGAAGGTACCTGGATGTCTGGGCACGTTATCTCCAGGGAAGCACCGGTGATCAGTCAGAGTCATTAACATGAGCATTAGCTAAACACAGTGTTTTAAAATGGCTTCATCAAAACAGATACGCTGGTTAATTATATCCTGCCGTGCAGGTGATGGATGCTCCAAGCGGCAAAAGCAGCACGAGCAATGTGGAGGTAATACATCACCGAGCAGTAATTTAAAAATACCTGGTTAGTTCAGATATAACAGATTAATTATGTAAATGCTCATGTATTTCAGCCATGTTGGTGCAAAATGAAGCCAAAGTCGATGATTACAGCTTTTTAGCCAAGCTCTTAACCACCAGGGTGGTGTTGTTAAATGTGGTCTTGCTACCCCCCAGGCTGGAGGCTGATTAGGCAGGATGTTCACACCTCCTCCACCAGAGGGACTGGTTCCTCGCTGTGTTCCACGTAGTTCTGTGGGACCAGAGAGTTGGGTCCATAATAATGCAGCGTCGATAGCTTTTTCTAACCCAATTTCTTCGTGGCGATACTAAGCTGCTTTTCTTCATGTTAATGTCTCCCCCTGTGCTCTGTTCTGGCAGATAGCAGAGCTGTGTAAAGGATATTTGAAGACATACATTTACTGATATCACCCCCATAGACCTACTGGATAAGGCTCGGCCCTCTAGAACACAAGCGCGGCTTGCAAAATTTCCAACATCTCAGCCTCGATAAACGCTCCGCTGAGGCTGCAAACTGCAGCATGTTGTGATGTCCATGTATTTTCTGAATGCGATGGACTTATACACTTATATCACGTCGACACACTAATATCGACATCGTCCACGGTCCTCCAGCCACAGTAGCCAAACAGTGTTTTAAAAGCGACACGTTTATGACCGCTCTGGTCGGACAGCAGGGGAGTGGGAGGATTCTGATTTTCGAGGTTGGACGGGTTCCGTTACGACCCGTCTGTCCTGCAGGGTGCTACAGTTGGCCGGGCTCTGAGAGGAACGCGGCTGCCAGGGAAGCATTGATAGCAAACCAAAAATGTAAACACTGAAATATGTTATGATGAACCTTGGCTATTAATACTGGAGTCCGTTCATTTTCCAGCGCTTTACAGGAAAACTTTAAAGTTTTAGATCATTGGGAGTCAACCCGAGTGATTGGCATGTTGAATGGAGGACGTTTACTATAACCAGAGGACTGCTTCCTCAGGGTATTTATTCCTTTACTTCTGGAAACCATTCCCCCATCTTATACAGGTTATTCATTTTATATGAGTTGGTTTTAAGTTATTGAAAAGAGAAACCCGCCAAGCTCGTCTCCCCTGACGAGCTTGTCATACACTACGTAAATCTAGTGTTTCTGTTGAAGGGTCCTACCGAGTGGGTGTACATGACGGCCAGATCAATAGCTTAATAACCGGACCGCCTTAAAATCCTGCTTTCCATTAATGATGACTTATGGAAGAAAGTGGATATTCTCTGGCTCTGTGTTTGTCTGTCTGCCTTGAGAGGTGTTTTCACGCTGCAATATGAAGCCGGGCAGCTCTAAATCCATCTAACAATGATGGCGGATCAATATTAGCATTTGTTCAACAGTATTTGTAGAGCTGCGAAGGCAGACAGACAGACCGCTCCTCCAAACAGATCTGGAGACGGTGTAACCGTGAATCATACTGAGGAACAATTCAACTACGACCAAATACCACTGCTATCTCTATCAATACTAGGTTGCAGGTTGCTCAATTGCCCCAGGGAACAAGATTTTGGCCATTGTCAACTTATTGCGGTATGGGGTTGTCCTGTGTGAACCACTTTTCGCGTGTTCTAAGCGTGGTAGAGCTCCGAATGTTTAGAAACTGAAAATGTGATGATCAGGCATCAAGCAAGACTATTTAACAGTTTAACATCATTCAAACTGTTCAAAAAGGAAGTTGGACTTCAGTCAGGATATTGATGATTGCAGTGTGAACCTTAAAAGAAAACAAACTGTTAAAACATGTCACAGTACATATAAATATTATCTTAATATTAAAATGTGGATTATAATCATATAGAATCATTATCACTCAATTACAAAATTAACCATTTTGTCTTTGTCTTTGTAAAAAGTCAGAGTCGGGCCCTGGAACAGACAGTGAATAAATACTGTACCTCATTGCAGGCAGGGCTGGAGTAACTCGCTAAGTAGGAGTAGTAGTAGTGGTGGAGTAGACCTTCTGAACCAGTGTAGTAAACCCATTAGCGCTGCCTGCGTCCCAGACCCGGTCCTGATTAGCTCGCTGTGTTTCCTCTCAGGTTCCTCCAGAGAAACATTTCGGGCTCTAATCGCATTCCCGGCGTTTTAATCAACGGTTCCCCGGCTCCGTCCTAAAGGGCACGGAGGGGGGGCCACAGCGGGGCTCCAACACGTCCAGCCCGCATCGGCCCGCCGCCTCAAATTGGAGCCTGACGCAGATCAATAGGCCGCCGCCTGAAAGGTGAAGCAGGAAGTATCGGGCCGATGCTGCAAATGTCTCCCCGTTGCTGCAAAGTTCAGCATCATAATTTCCGCTGCGGTCCTGACCTTTCCCCGCTCCGCGCAGCGCTTTATCGGCTTCCCGGGGCTCACCGCCGACACCTGGCCTTTGGGAGGTTCACCTTGCTTCTCGGCGCCGTCCGACCCAATGGCTACAACCTCGTTACTCACTGTTTTGCCGTGTCAAACTGTGGCTCGAGATCAAAGCTGACGTGTTTCGCTCTTTTCCCCCAAACCTGCAGGAGGATAACTCGGTCTTGGCGTTGGAGAACGAGAGTCAGAGGGAACAGTACGAGCGCTGCCTGGACGAGGTGAGGGCGCGCCGCTGCTTTTGAAATGCTCCCGAAACCGGTGATTCACCAACCTTCTCCACATCCAGGAGCCTGGAGTTTGATCCATTTGATCAGATTTCATCTCTGGGTACAACCTGATCAGATTTTTTATTGTTGGATCTCATTCAGTGTCTCTACTCTAGGGAGATAACGGTGAAACTAGGGTCCAAAAACAGTCATTACTGGACATTCTCTAACGGTGCCAACATCTTGGAAATGAAACAATGGTGAAGTTTAACTATTATAATTTTTCTGGGGACCCCCTCTTACCCCTGGAAGGACCCCTGGGGTTTCCTGAACCCCACGTTGAAAACCATTACTCCAAACCACCGTCTTTCAGAAAAGACATTGTATAGCTGTTAGAACCCGCTGTATAACATGTGCTGGGTGTACAACACCAAGGCCACAACACATCCATCCATATCTCCATCACTCCACACATTCCATGTCATTCCATTATTATTATATAGGAGACAAGCCGCCCAAGCCAAGTAGAGGGGGAACAGAATGAGAGCTGACAGAGGAGGAGAGGAGCGTTTGAGTTGGAGGTCAAGGAGGTCGGACCAGGGGGGAGAGATGGATGGAGAGAGATGATGAGAGAGAGAGAGGGGAGAAGAGAGATGGCAATGTAAATGCACATGTGTGTTTGCCACGAAGCCCTTTAAGAGAGAGAGAACGAGAAAGACAGAAAGAGAGTAAGACAGAAAGAGAAAGAGAGACAGGAAGAGAATAAGATGGTCAAAGGAAGGCGTTACGGAAGGATTATTTAGATAGACGGAAAAACAGACACAGACGGATGGACAGATACAACGATAGATAGATAGATAGATAGATAGATAGATAGATAGATATAGACAGTGACCTGATCCACTCAGATCCATTTGTTCTTTTCCATCCTGGTGGTATTAGTATCCTTCCACTCCTCCTCCTCCTCTTCTCCTCTTTACTTCTCTTCATCTCTCATCCTAATGATCTTGTGATGCACCGGAGGCCCCGGCTCAGCAACAGACACTGAACCATCTAACGTTTGTTTTACTGCAGTTCATCCGTGTGTCTGTGATCAAAATAATGATCATCTTTAGGTGGGACCAGAAGTTGACTTTGTGCTTCAGATCTTTTCTTTCTCACATCTGTCCTCACTTTGGTCCTCACTTGATCTTCCTAATAAGACCTCAGGCTCTCTACCAAGCTTTTAACCAACCACTCAGCGATATTTTATTCGCTCGTTGCACAAATCGACCATAATATGTACTTTTTTTCCCCTGAACGATGGATAGATGTCTCTTTCAATAGGGAATGTAAAGGTACAGTACATCGGTTGCTATGGTTTGCTATGGACTCCGGTCGCCATTTTAAGCGGATCACTTCCATTCAGTTGCATAGAGAAATAGCTAAATGTACAAAAATGGAGAAAGGAAGGGAGAAAAAGAAGGGTCGAGGTTTCACACAAGATGCTTGCAAGATTTTCTGTGGTAGTTTTTCACCTGACAAGACTTCCAAGACTTCTATTAACTAAAAAATGCAGACCGACATTCACAGTTAGTGCGAGTGATCCTCTTAATGCTCCAGCAATGTGACGTCAGCTTCACATTCTCTATAGACTAAGTTAGGAAATTGCTCTTGCTTGTTAATTGTCCACGAAAACTAGGAACCAATTATCATCACTGGTTTCCAATCCAATGCTTCACCTGCTTCAAGAAAACTTCTTAAATACGAGACTATCTTAAAATGAGGCAGATCGCTGAGCCTGTTGCTGGAAATAGGTGGAAATATCACACTCGTCCAATGGCAGATGATTTTTCTGTCTGTTTTTGGTAAAACTAAGATTTTGAGGATGAATATCTGGTCAACATGTTGGTCCTCTCCTGGTACCTGAGACACTCAGTCCTGCAGATCCACTCGGTCCTTTTCGCGGCGTATTAATGAGCGATCAATGTGTGGAAACTTGAGCCGCTGCTGGAAGGTCTGGAGGTGTGAAGCTGCGGCTGGAGACCCGGCTGCCGTCACAACACGGTTGAGACGCTGCTTCCACTCCACACCCAGCGATCAATACCCCCGATCAGCTGAGGAGCTTCCTAAAAACACCTTCAGTGTTGATCCAAATAGTTGAAATTTCACCCCGTCGTAGAGCACCATTGGTACCAGCAGTGGTGTAAAGAAAAAGATAATATCTCACAAATCTCAAACTGATTTCTTGATTAATTAATTTAGGCTGAACTGCCAAAAACAGGCAGATTAGTGGGACTTAATGAGCCAAAATTGCACAAAAATATTTTACAATTCTACTAGAAACTGGAAGTAGGTCATGTGATTTAGACATGGCCCATGAAGTAGAGCTACTCTAAGCATTAAGATGTAGGAATAATTAAGCGTACATTTTCCCTACTCTTTGGACCATCATTAAGATTTTTTAAATTCACATTAAGCTCAAATTTAGATGTTAGTTGAATTGTGTCCTCTAGTCTGGATTTTGTTTTAATTTTTCCTGGAATTTACTTTCAGACCCGTGGTTGTTCCTCAGTGAAATATTTTAGTTAGAGTTTTCCTCTACTTGGTGTTGCAGTTTATTCCACGGGCTCATGTTTCACTGAGTTTATTTCACAGAATGAGAAAGGAGTGCGAGCAGAGCAGGCGTCTACGAAGGCCTGGAGGGGTCATTTCAGGCCAGAAAACATCCAATATTAATATTTCATGTTGTTTTGTTCCAGGTTGCCAATCAAGTTGTGCAGGCGCTGCTCACTCAAAAGGTTTGAAAAGACTCTTAGCTTCTCATAAATTCATAGTTCGAATTTATGTTTTTTGTGGAAAAACAAAGCAGTTGTTCCAATTTGTTCAGCATGTACTTACACATATTACTGATATATGTTGAAATATGTACATATGTTGAAAATAGATGCATATTCATACATATTGCAAATATAATTAACAATATGTTTGCAATAAATTGCAGAAAATATAATTTATTGTCGCTTTTGACACTTTGGGTTCAAGCAAAAACACACATTTTCCAAAAATATATTGTTGCGTTATATTCAAAACATACATAGACATAGAAAATAGAAAATAGTTCATGTTCAGTGTACGTTTTGGTATTCTTTCAATCTAATTACTATGTATTAACATGTATTACAAAAACAAATCCTTCCATATGTTCACATGCATTTTTTAAGATTTTTACATAATGAGAATTTCTACCAACTTTTCACCATCTTACATGTGTTACAAAAATATTTCACTTAACAAATTCAGTCTAATACAATAATTAAATATTTCAGTTCAGACTCAAATTAATTGAGACTAGAATTTAATCCCAAGTGGTTGCGTCACGTCCAAACAAAGTATCGATATTACAGTGGAACTGAATGATATGAGAGCATGGTATTTTCTCACCCAGCCCTAAATATATGTTGGTGCCGTGGTTCTGACCAGCTTTGGCCCTGTTCTCCAGGACCTGAGGGAGGAGTGTCTGAAGCTCCGGACTCGGGTGTTCGTCCTGGAGCAGCAGAACCAGACGCTCAGCGTCCTGTTCCAGCAGCAGGTCAAGCCTGCGTCCGAGCTCCTTTTGCAGGTACACAACTAACTAACCAACTAACCAACTAACTAAATACTGTGCTTGGGTCTTGGATTCCAGTAAAAAAAAACAAAAAAAAACTAAAGACTGGAAATACTGACTCCCGACTTCAGTGCAGAAAGGTGTTGCAGTTCCCTTTGTGGCCACCAGGACAGTGAATCCATCCTGAATATTAGTGATGGAAGGATACTGCATCGACATTCTGTATAACGTTACAGAATAATTCAAAAGATAAACAAAATGGAACCTTTTTTCTCCTGTCGACCTGTGCTGATTACAGGATCCATTTTTCCATCATCTGATGATGTAATTCCAATTACATGTTATCAGATACTAACCACTCTGCCATGGGAGCAAAACCAAACAGTTCCTCTATAATCCCTACTGTGAGGATTATTCAGAAAATTATTTGAGAATTATTTGAGAATTGCCTGCAGTAGTTCAAGAGGAATATTTTGAGAGAAATGACGCTAGAAACGATCGTGATCCTTCAATATCTCTCTAAACCCTAAACTGAAATAGAGTATATTTTAATTTCTCTTTTGTTAAATGCATGTAGCTTTTCCCCCTTATTTTATTATTATCATTATTAGAAATATTTTTATTATTATTATCATATTTATATTATTACTATATTGATATTTTTATTATGATTATTATTTTTGTAATTATTATTCTATCTGCTTCTGAGCAGCGTCTTCATTGTTAGCGCTGTGTGGCAAATACATCTGTCATTGACCTTGACGAGGTCACCTTGTGTGTGATAACATCTGAAATGGTGCATCATCGCCGTTTCAGATGTCCCCGTGTTGTAATCTCTCTTTTTTTTAAACCGAAACCTTATTTTTTTCGCCGTTAGGAGGAGCTGGAGCACTGGATCAATTGAACAGATTCTGTATCGGCAGCATTGTCATTTTAGGAAGCAGTGTTTTTCCAGTATTAATATACTAATAATATTTACGCTGTGTCCCTTTATACACACGTCACCACACGTCGAGGCTTTCACCCCAAGGTGAGAGGCATGTTCTGTCCGTTTGACCTCTCCAACCTCTTGAGGGTCAGAGTGAAGGACCAGGGCGGGGTTTCCGCAGGGTGATATTTGCAACCAGATACCGCATTTTAATAAGAGTGGTCTACTGCGCCGACTGTAGAAACTGAAAATGCATTAGTAGTAATAATAATAATCATAGTAGTTGTTCACTGATGGTGGTAGCAGTAGTAATGAAGAGCTCTGAGGTTGTTCTGCTGGTTCATCACATTGACTTTGACACATTGACTTGTGTGAATGGACCCATAATCTCTTATTGAACATTATTGCGTGTTGCAGAAGGCTCTTGAAGCCGTACAGTGTCTCTTTGTCCTTGTGACTTCGGGTCTGAGTGGAACGGCAGTTTGATGCCCCCCCCACTTGGCCCCTGTGTCACTATTGACTGAATCCTTGATGAGGATGCTGAGGAGGTGAAATCCTGCACCCAGCGATAAGATCAGACCCTGCTGTCACACCCGACGCTCCCATCCCCTTACCACACAGTGTCCATGCAGCTTCCGCCATACAGCAGCCACCATGCAGCTGCTACCATGCCTCTTCCATTTAGCTTCTACCATGCAGCGTCCATGCAATAGACACCATGCAGCTTGTACCATGCAGCATCCATGCAGTAGACACCATGCAGCTTCTATCATGCAGCGTCCATGCCGCTTGTACCGTGCAGCTTCTACCATGCAGCGTCACCACGCAGCTTGTACCATGCACCTTGTACCATACAGCGTCCATACAGTTTCTACCATGCGGCATCCATACAGTTTCTACCATGCAGCGTCCATGCACCTTGTACCATACAGCGTCCATACAGTTTCTACCATGCGGCATCCATACAGTTTCTACCATGCAGCGTCCATGCACCTTGTACCACACAGCGTCCATACAGTTTCTACCATGCGGCATCCATACAGTTTCTACCATGCAGCGTCCATGCAGCTTGTACCATGCAGCGTGCATAATACTTCCACCATGCAGCATCCATGCAGTAGACACCAGGCAGTGGCTAGTATGCAGAAGACTCTGAAACACTTTGAGAAGCTAATTGATTATTCAGATTGTGTGAGAACAGAGAAGCATCTTCACCGTTCACCATGAATCTGGTGGAAATGAAGTGTCGGGTTGTGTCTGTGTCCATGACGCCTGCATCACCCCAACCCCTTCAACCCGGCAAGAGCAGTCAGGACACCAGGTGTTAACTTCTGTATCTGGTGGATCTGTAGGCTCAAAAACTAAATCCACTTTGGGATAAACTACTAAACTAATAGTAGTAAACTACTAAAATAAAGCGAAAGTGAGAGAGCAGAAAAGATGGAGGGTTTGGTTTTGTGGCTAATCACTTCTTAAGAGACAGCGTTTGTTTGCATGCAGCTTGTGTTTCACTTTCATCTGAATTCACCGTGAGGTTATAATACAGCCGAGGTATTATGGGATGTCTATAAGTCAAGTGCAGCTGCAAATGACTGTTATATTACCTTCTCTGAGATGTTATTTTTATGCATTGATGTCAAGCTCCAGTACACAGGGTCCCTCAGAATGGGCTGAAGGTGACTTTGTCTTTATTTGCTGCAGCGTTTCCTGATAAATCTCTGCTCACAGCAGCATGAGAACCAAGCTAAAAGGTTTTTAATTTTAACAACGAAAACTATTAATGAAATATATCATCGGTCCGTCAGAGCGTACCGCTCGGTGTTAGAAATGCAGCGTTACTCCCAGTGTTTCGTTTCAGCGTCTTTCCAGTTGAACTTAATCTGAACGGTAATTAGCTCTGAGATTAGCGAGAGGAAGCATATTTGGGTTTGTATCCGTCCCCAATGTGCACAGGAGTTAGCGAATTAAAGAACAGAATGGGCCGCACAGCGGAGTATGAACCAAGAAAAAAAAAAAGAAATCAAAGGACTCCCTCACTCCCCAATGCAATTATTTCCCATTCACATCAGTCAGTTCCTGCCGATGACATGAAGCAATGCTCTGCGAGGCTTTGTGTCGGGTCGGACACGGTGGCACCCGCCTGCACAACGGCTTCGAAATAGACAACTGTGCATTTTAGACAGTGCAAAGTGAAAAGGTGCAGGCAAAGAGAGCTGGACATGTTGGCATCAGAAATACATAGAGAAAAAATATTGGATTGTGCCTAGGGCTGTCAGGATAATGACATTTTAGTTCATGATTAATTGTCATACAAATAATTCTGATTATCAATCTAATCTTTTTGTTCATTTTATGGCACTACCATAGAATAAGTGGCATTGAACATTGAAACATAGAAAAACGTGTACAGAGTTAATTGATGAAATGCAACAAATTTCCCTCCTATTTGTGGCAATGTTTCCAATACAGGTTTATAGATACTTTATCTGGAAATGATCGCTTCCTAATGCTTCAGTGGCAAAGCAAAACCTTTTTGTTTTCCTCTTTCCTGTTGAGCCAATCTATGGTCCCATGGTGGTTTGTAGTTAACCTCACTGTGACTTGTCCTTCCCGGTGTCTTTCAGAAACTCCACTCCCGCATCATGGATCTGTCGGCTGCCGACCTCCTCCTGGAGCCCGAGCGAGGGAAGGGCTTCCCGCCTCCCAGAAGCTGCGACTCCCCCTCCCATGTAAGCCAAAGCAAAAAGCCTCAAGTTCCATCACACAGGATCCTCCACATCCATTCCCCCAATACAGACCCCCTGCCCCCAGCGAGCCGAGCCGGCCGTATCACCTGACTCTAAGAGGAATAAGCGCTCGTCGTATTACCAGAAAAGCATCGATTCAGACTTGTCGTCCGTGGAAACGACTCCTGGTGACAGCACGCTACATTAGTCATCTTATGTATTATGCATCATGGTCTGAAAAGTAACTTTGCTGCTTCTCTTTCTCCTGTTTCCCCCCTGGAGAACGCCAGGTGATTAATGTAAGCGCCTTTGATGAGAGTGGAGAACAGGTGAATTAAGACAGAATGGACCAGATGTTAAATAAATACAGTGAAATAGCACGTTGGCTGCATGCCGTGTGTAAAGTCTAGTGTTGGACCTACCTAACCCAAATTCACTGACAAAGGAAAATGGACCATAAAAGTATTCAAATCTAAATCAGGACGAAGCTAATCCAAGTTGAATTAATCCAGAATCTAAAAAGAACTTTCTAAGACGTTGCTTAATTTAAAATGGATTAGTATACTCTATTGTCAAATTCAACCTGGAAGCCCACATTGTTTAATCCAAAGGTTTCATTTAAGACTTCACTTAGACCTAAGTGAAGGCTTAGACTTGATTAGCTCTAATCTTCCTTCTGGAAATCCGATTTTTTAAACCAAGACTAAGGTAAGTCTGAGACTATTTTTAAACCATGACTGAGAAAGGTAGTAGTAAATCCAGATTAAAAGTAGGATTTTGTCTAAAATTAGGCCAACCTGTGTCCGCAAAAACCGTCCCCCCTCAAGTTTACGTTTAATGTTGAAGAAGGGTTTCAATAACAGTAGTATAGCAATATGTGACAAGTGTGTCGGTTGCGGGGTAGAGATGGACCAGGAAACAGGTGGAAACAAAAGGCAGCCTTGGCTGGACATATTTGTTTTGAATGTGGATATATTTTTGAGCTGTTAATTTCACTGAAATATTTCAAGATTAATTGATTTGCCAAGGCAAACGGTTGGCCAAAAATATCTGTTCTCAATTTTTCTAAAAATAAAAATGCTGATAAAGATTCCAATTAGAGTAAAGTTTCCAGTTTGCCAAGAGCAGAGACTGATCCCTTATTTTGTTAGTTATATTTAATTTGGTGTGACAAATCTTTCTCCAAATCTTGCCAGTTAACCTTTTATAGGCTTCATTCTATTAGCTATATTATTTTAATTATTAATATGGGGTAGTGGTTACAGACATTACCAAAGGAAAGTAAGGCCCTCCTTCCCTCCACTAGCCTTCAGGTCACACTTGGGCAAAGTGTAGTACCTGTCAGCCCTCCCTCATCAGGATTACGTGAATCTGTGGAATACAGGCGGTGGATGACTTTACATGCAACTTGAGGATGTTTCAATTCATGGCTGTGTGGTCATAGACATCAGGCGGAAGTTTCTTCAAAAAGAAAGAACAATGGCTGAGGTCAACTGACTCAAAGTAGACACTGCATGCAGAGGTAGTTCTTGCAACCTTCCTCTGTTATCAAGCCGCTTAGTAGAAAACATGGTAAAAGTTTAACAAAGTTTTTCAGATCTTGGCAAACGGGGTAGGGATGACACCAGTTATACTAATCCAGTCCAGTGGAACAGCCATGAGCAAACAGGCAGTTGCACCATCATCAAGTGACAAGTCAAAATTGGAACATGGAATATACAAGGATTATGTCTACAGGCAAATTGCCAAACATATTACAAGAAATGGACAGAATGGAAGTTAACATCCTTGGAGTCACAGAGACACACTGTAAAGGAGAAGGAGACTACTTGACAGACATACCAACAGTTGAAGGCAGTTTAAGAATTTTGTACTCAGGAGGAAAAAAAATCAAGTAATAGAGTCACGGTTATCATGAATAACAAAACAAGAAATACAGTAATGGAATGGGACAACAACAGTGATAGTGATAATTATGTGCGTAAAAATAAAATCAAGACCAATAAACATGAATATGTTCATAACATATGCTCCAACAGCTGATAAAGAATCAGCTGTAAAAGAAACTTTCTATGAACAACTAACAGAAGCAATTAAAAGCAAAAAGACCAGTGACCAGAGTAATGGGAGACTTTAATACAAAAGTAGGAGAATAAAAAGAGGAAAAGATTGTGGTTTTGGTTTGGATGGCAGAAATGAAAGTGGTGAAATGTTAATATCCTTTTGTAAAGAGCAAAAATTGATCATCACTAACACATGGTTTGAACAAAACCGGCATGCAAGGCATATTTGGTGAGCACCAAATAAGGAACTATATGCAGATCAAAGGACAGAATCCCAGACAAATCGAGAAACAGATTACACAACCGGCATAGAAATAAATGAAATCACGGAGGAAGAAATTCAGGAAGTGATAAAGAAGCTAGGCAAAAGAAAAGCACGTGGAGCAGATGGTATCCCAGCGGAACTACTTCAAAGTCTCGGAGCAGAAGGAATAAGAAAAATCAAAGACGTCATAAACAAGATCCACAAACTGGAAGAATACCAGACAAATTTCTGAAAGGCAATTTCATTCCTCTACAGAAAGTAAAAAATACTCAAGTGTGTGAAATGCACAGGCTGATAAGTATTATAAGTCATGGATCAAAGATACTGTTGCATATAATCAAGAGCAGAGTAACCAACATCATTCAAAGAAAGATTTGAATTTGAATTTATTGAAAGGACTGTAGCATCTCATTTTCAAGGGGGTCCGATATTCACAAATACAGAATAATACACATACAAACAAAAAAAAACAACAACATTTCGTAACAAACATACACTGCAAATACACAGATACAGAGAGCTCGCTCACCCTCTCACACCCACACCCCCAGCCCTCAGCTGATGTACAAGAAAAATTGGATACAATAACCCGGATAATATCAATCACAACAGCACAAGGAGCAATTGAAGCAGTTTGTCTTACGTAAGTACACACAAATTAAAAGCATAAACAGGTTGTTTTAAGATGAGAAAATATAGATGCCCTGAAGCAGCGGAGAGAGGTAATAGATCTCAGAAAATCAGAAACATTAATCGGACGGAGCTTTGTATTGGAATGACCTGCGACCGAATTCTTTGAAAATTCTGGGGACAAAGAAAAAGGGGTGTTGCATATGTCTGAGTGGATATGAAGATCTACATGGAACCAGAAACGGTTTCAGATAGGAAGGTGCAATTAAAATATACACATTTGAAGATGAACTGAATCCAGTGAAATTGCCTTCTAGATTTTGGCTGCAACTAATTAAGCAATTCATATATGAAACAATGGTCAGTTCTATATGGACACCTCAAAACAAATCTACATAGAGAATTATATACAACATTTAGGGGCCTAAGATGAGTGTCAGAGGTGTTCTGGTGGACAATGTCAGCATAATCAATAATAGCGATAAAATAATAATTCCTCAGTTGATACTAGGTCAACTGAGAAATTATTATTTTTCTGACTTGAAATGTAAAATAATTTATTGAGTGAGTGAACTCAGACAACCGTATGTTCTTTTTATAATAAAATCAATGTAGGGCTTAAAGGAGAGTTCAGGGTCAGTCCAAAGTCCAAGATATTTGAACAAATCACCTTTCTCAAGGGGTGAGCCATCATCAAAATTAATATGCAAATCAAAAGAATATGAACGACTATGTTGCATACCAAACACCATGCTGCAGGACTTCCAGTTTTGGACCAAGTTAAAGTCAAACTGTAAAGAATTCTGGATTTGTAATATATCAGTTAGAAGTCAGTTAGATATATCAGTTAGACATATAAATAACAGTATCATCAGCATAAAAATGAACAAGACAATTTGAGGTAAGTCGTTGATAAAAAAAAAATCTGTGGTCCCAAGGTGGAACCTTGTGGAACACCCTTTCCAACAGTTAAATAGTTAGATTGAGAACCTTGAAAGACAACACACTGATGTCTATTATGAAGATAGGCATTAAACCAGAGAAGAGCATTTTGATTTAAAACAATAGAATGGATCTTATCAAGGAGGAGGTAGTGATCAACCATATCAAAAGCCTTGGAAAGATCGATAATAATTGCACCTGTGAGTCGCCCTTTATGAAATGATGAGAACACATCGTTAGTGAATTTTAGAAGAGCCGAGGTAGTAGAAAAACTTGATCTAAAGCCTGATTGGGAAGTAGATAAAATATTGACCAGATTGATGTACTGTGATAATTGATTAAAAATAAGTTTCTCAAAGATTTTAGCAGTAGTACAAATAATAGAAATTGGTCGATAATTATTCATTAATTCATTAATATACATCGGATGGGTCTCCACATTTGAAAAGAGGGGTAACTCTGCCACATTGCTATATAGAGGGAATTGAACAAGTAGATAGAGACAAGTTAAATAAATCTGCAAGGGGATACATTATTGTAGCAAGTTTAACAAATTTGGCTTCCAAACCGTCTGGACCAGCAGCTGAGTACCAGCTGAGTTATAGAAAAGGAAAAGGAACAAGAGAATCTTGTTCAATCTTCATACTAAGAACAATTGGAGAGAGGATGATACAAAAGAACAAAAAAGTTTACATGGTGTTTATAAACTATGAAAAGGCTTTTTATTGGGTAAACCATGAGCGACTAATTAAGATACTGAAAGAAGAAGGAATTAAGAATAATAGAAAATAGAAAACGGCTGTCATTACAGAAAATGGAGAAACAGAAGAAGTAGACAGACATCTTAAGATATGTAAGACAAGGATGTATCTTATCTCAAATTCTCTTTAATTTGTACACAGAAAGGATGATGGAATAAGCACTACAAGAGAAGAGAGGGATAAAGATAAATGGGGAGAGCTTGGCAAACATCAGGCGTGCTGACGATACAGTTCTTCTGCCAGAAGATGAGCAGGAACTCAGAGAAATGTTAGAAGGTGTAAATCAGGCGTGCGAGAGACACAGAATGGCATTGAACAGCAAAAAGACCAAAGCAATGATTATGGGAAAAGCTGAAATTGAGAAGATCAAAATTAAACTGGAGGATTCAGAATTAGAGCAAGTACACAAATACCAATACTTGGGAAGTTGGATCTATGAAGATGGAAGATGTCTGGAGGAACTTAAATGCAGAATTGGACGAGCATAAAAAGCTTTCTTGGAGAATAAAGAACTTCTGAGAAGCAACATACACAGTACAGTCACAGTAAAGAAAAAGATCATTGAGACCTCTATCTTTTCTGTTCTTACATATGGATCAGAGACGTGGACATTGACAGAGGAAGCAAAAAGAAGGATAAGTGCATTTGAGATGTGGTGCTACAGGAGAATGCTCAGGTTCAGCTGGAGAAGATTGATGTCACATGATGAGGTTCTGGAACTGGTAGAAGACAGGTATTTGATGAAGAGATAGAAGAGAGGAAGTTTGAGTTTGCGGGGCACATCCTGAGAGGGTCCAGTGGAAAGCTGATGAGGGATTTGGAAAGGATGATTGAAGGGAGACAAGGTGTGGGAAGACAACGCATATGGTGGCTAGACAACATAAAGAGATGGAGCGGAGAAAGAAGAACAACTCAACTGAAAGGCTGAGAAGAGAAACAGTTAGAGGACCATGGAAGCCGACCATGTCTAGTTCTATGACTAGTATGTCTAGTTTAAAGGCTTCCACTGAGGAAAATAGTCACAGCAACGTAATGACCTATTCTTCTACAAATGAATAAACTATTTACTGTAATAACTATCATTTAATATAATAATAAACGATTTACCAAGATAACAGACCTGACGTCATGGCAACATAGATTATTATTTATTTTAACGCGTATAATGTCGTTTTGAACTACTCTGTAGATTTGATGTTATGTTGACATGGGGACTACCGGAATACAGCGTCATTATTCAGAAATAGCTGAGAGCTGGTTGACCTACTGTCCAATCAGAATCCAGGATTCCTTAGAGACGATATATGATATCTTATATGAAGATTTTATTGTTATTAAAGAAAGTTTGAATGAATTGTTTTTAAAGATCTGTTCTACCTGAAGATTTAGATGCAGCAGGGATGGAAAGGCCCTTAACCTAAGATTTAAGAAAATATAAGACTTAGACTATTAAGAATTGATTAATAAATTCACATGAATGAATTAATGAATTAATGAATGGATGAACGAATGAATAAAGCTTCATTCATTCATGTGCAGCAGTAGAGCGGCAGTAAATCCCATTTCCATTAGATGCGACAAACCAGATTTGGAAAGAATCCATTTCTGATCTGATTGATTTATTGATGTATTCATACATCTCGCCCTTCAAAGCGTTATTTTGTGTCCAAAATGCTTTTCATTTTTTTTTATCTCATCCTCCTTTCATCCCTTCATTTAATTTGATTCACAAATTCAATCCTTCTTCCTCTTCTTCTGGCATATTTTCACCAGAACAGAAGCACATGATGGAGAAACAGAAGAAGAAAAGAAAAAACACACACACTGAAAACACACACACACACACACACACACACACACTGAAAACACACACCAAACAGTCGTTTGTTCCGTTGGAGGTCGAGTTGCTGTGGCGATGAATTATTCACGAGCTGACGGCGATCGCCATGACAACTCCTCCCCCCAAACCCCTACCCAGGCATTCCAGTGACACTTTAAAGTATCTGGACCCAGGACCAGACGATCCAGAGGAGGAGAATGAGAAGCCGGAGAGGAGGAGGAGGAGAAGGAGAAGGAGGAGAGGAGGTGGAGAAGGAGAAGGAGGAGGAGGAGAGGATGAGAAGGAGGAGGTGAAGAACAAACCCACCTGGACGAAAGGCGAACTGCTTGTGGAGCTCCGTCCCAAGTTCAGCCGCTAACACAGAGCCATGACCCCCCCTGATGATGTCATCTGAGGGAAGGGGTGGGGGGGGCATTAAGCATAACTTTATTCAGAACTTGTATTATACATTTCAAAACAGACCAACAGACAGACTCTCCATCAGACATTCGGGCGTCGTCTTTTCAGTGGAAAGTCGAAACTCCGCCTCTTTGTATATTGAATGGATGAGGGAAGAAAGAAATAAAGAAAGAAAGAAAGAAAGAAAGAAAAGAAAAGTCTAAAC
>OMKR01110163.1:0-13851 GCA_900302355.1 Cyttopsis rosea | reverse complement strand
TGAGTGGGTCTGTCGCTGCAGCGGCTCTCAGGGTGTCAGGTTTCAGCACCTTCAGCGGACACACCCCCAGCGTTTCAGAGACAGAAACACTGCTTATTTTTTCACGATTTTGAAACCTCATTTCATATACTTGCCGATTTTTCTTCATCATTGAAATTTGGCTGGGTAATAACACATGTTTCTGTGGTGTGACGAACTCAGAACACATATTTTTTTTTGCTTTACAGGGACTTAACAGGGGTTTTTTTTAAAGGATAATGGTAACGTTCGCATTGGGTTTGCATCAATGAGCAGCTTGCCGCCGCTCCGTGGGACAGATCAAAAATAAGAAACACTCCTCCCTGATTGGACTGTCGCGCTCTGTGGGAACCAGTGGCGGCAGTTATTAACCATAATTGCTAACGAGGTAAGCGGCGGAAGCAGGAAATCTGATTCTATGATGCCACGCCAAGGCACTTGTACAATTTCCCCAGAGTGCATCTGAAGTGGGGAAACAGTTGAATAAATTAAACCTTGTTTACTCCAGTAGATCCGCAGCTTTGGGTCTGTTGCTGCCTCTCTGGGTTTGTGTTTTTTCCCCCTCATCTTCTTGTATACCTCGCAGCCCAGAACATCTCCATTACATGCTTCACAGCTGTCAGAGGAAGACGCCGTTTGAACCCCCCCCTCCCACCATCCAAAAAAAACAGGAGCATGGGAAACAGAACGGAGGGAAACTGAGCTGGTTTCATCACTCCCTTGCCGCTCTGTTGTTCGGCGAAGAGTCTCGCAAGAGTTTGTGCCCTCCGCAAGCACCACAACAGTCAGCTGGAACTTTAGATGCAGGGGGTGGCGCTAGGGTAGGGTAGGGAGACACAAGCAGAATGCCGGAGAATGTACCTCAATGTTTTTTCTGTATATTGTAAAATAAGGCTCATACAGGTAGAATCTATTTCAAATTTAAATGCAATGGAGACATGGGCCATTGGCTGTCATGGCTAAATAATGGCAGATCCTTATATAATTTAACATGAAACAATAACATAAATAACTTTTTTTATTTTTGTACATATTAGGAATTACATGAAATGGGCTCGAGAAGGAATAGCATAATGGGGCTTATGTTACCAATGCCGGATTTCTCTACTACAGAGTAGGGTCTCATATCTGTGTAACAATGTAAAAATGCACCAATCAGTGATTTATATCGCCCTGTTTGAATAAGGTGGAAACGCCCATCTAAATACTGCATTGCATGTGTGTTTCATGTTTTCATATAATGGCACATATAAGGGCTTTTTAAAAATTGTTTTGTTGACAGGGTTATATATAAGGTTATGTATAATGGCTGTCACGATACACATACAAAAAACAATGAAATTCGCATGAAATTCTTTCTCGCACTTCTTAAAATTACTCAAATTTGACTCTCAAGATAGATTTTTGGATTTAAAAAGCATTGAGTTATAGCCGTACTGTGATTTGATTATTGACAACAGAAACACAAAATGGATGGTTCAAAGGGTCAAACTAGGAAATTGCGTTATTAGCGTAATAAAAATTAACGGTGTTAAAAATGTATCACATTAATGTGTTAGCGCATTTTGCACATTCATGGACGCAGATAAAGTTGGACAAGCGAGTTGATATTTCCTCCCACAGATGTCTTAATACAGTAAACAAATAAAGACATGAAAATAACCAAAGCCAGGCATGTCGAGGCATTTAAAAATGGCCGGTAATGACGAGGTTGGCGGACAGGTTAATTGCCACACGGCACATTTTACCTTAAAAAAAAAATCCCATACTTAATTTGAAGGGAGTGTGTAAAAGGTATGTGCTGATGAGAGGCTCGGTGGGCAGGTGTATAAATGTATAAATATAATGAGCAGGATGCTGCAAAACATGTGTACCGTCAACAGGTTAAAGAGTAACGGACAGCGGCTATTCTGTCCTAGCATCCCTGACTAAGAACGACCGTGTCTCTCAATTTATTCTGGACATGGCTGCTTGATATACTTAGTATTTATGACATGTACACGTGATCATTTCTGCATCGCAGATTGACTTTACTGACCCAAGATAGATAGTCAGACCTGAGGTTGGAATAACTTCTGATCCATAGGCCTCATATAAGGGAAACGTTACAGGAAGAAAAAAATCGTTATTTTTTCTATATATATTTTTTTCTATAATATAATTTCTATTTTTTTCTCTGTTATTTTTTCTATTTTCTATTTAAATTGCTGTTGTTCTTGTTCTCTTTTCTTTGTATATTTGGCTATTTTTTTTTAAATATATTTGGCTATTCTTTTCCAGACAGCTTTTTTATGCAAATTATCTGTACAGCAATGCACCAATCTTCACCACGACAAATTCCTCGTATATGAAAATGTACTTGGACAAATAAATTATTCTGGTTCCGATTCTGTCATACTTGACAGCCAACAAGTGAATTCTGTATCAATGGTTAGACTTTCCGACTCGCCCTGGACAGGCTCCATGGTGGTGCTTTTTACTCGACTCTCTTTGGGTCATTATCATTTCCGGTCTGTCTAGAAAGTAGGGCGTCAGCAGGGAAAAACTGTAGGAATTGATATTAGGATATGATGAGGTGGAAGAAAATCACATTACTTGAATCTTGAGTTAAGAGTTCCTCGAACAGATGTCCCAGCGAAAATTTTGAATAAAGGGGAAAGCCCTGGTGAAATTTGAATAAATCAATAGAGAGCAAAAGAGTCATCTGTTCGTTTTGATCACGACTTGGTCACTGCAGTCAGGCAGCCAGACGTTCCAGTGAGTCTGAATCTTGATTTGCAAACGGAAAGATCAACATGCCTTGATCTTGATGATGGTCTTTGAATTCGATTCAGCAAAATGCTGGAGAATCTTCGACTCACAAACTGAAAATAAAGGACTAAAGGAGGCCAAGGCATTTGGCATAAAGGCTTGTGTATGTGACTGATGTAGAGTTTGTGTTGTATCAAAGCAAAAAATTATTTGGATGAAATATTGTTGTGATTCAAATTTTCTCTTTTATAATATATCATTTTGAAAGAATTAGGCTAAAATGTTTTTCAGGTCCACTCCTTGCATTCTTCTGCCTAAATCAATAATCTCTCATCATTCAGGAAGTCCTCCCTCACTCACCCGTGTATTACACCAACAGAATCAAATGAACAAAGAGTCTGAAAATCGAACAACTGCTTTTACCGAGTGACTCGTCAGGAACCGAATCTCAAAAAAACCAACCGTTCATCACTACAGTTGATAACTGTAATTGATAACAAGCGAAGTGGAATTAGGATTTTTTCACGCAGGAAGATTCTGTGCCAGGCTTGTGGGCTATTCTCCAGAGGAAGCCCAAACCCAAACAGAATTCAAGCTGCGGAGCTGCAACAACAACAACAACGAAAACTATGTCTGACAACACCAACTTCACATGCAAAAAAAAACAAAAAAACAATTTTCAACGTCCGGATGCTCGTTAACTACAGATTTTAGGTGGGAATTGGTGTGAAAAAAAAAAACATTTAATTTCTGCTCCCTCGATGGTCGCCCTCGTTAAATTTCTGCAGATCCCCGACTGCGAACCGGATCTAAGTCTTTGGAAGTGAAAACTCCCCCCCGAGGCTGGAAGTATTGCAAATTAAATTTGACCCTCTGATGGGTCCTATTTGTGTCTAAAAATGTTTCAGAAAGTAGAGCCCTGGCACCTTGAATTATCCATTTTTGCTGGTGTGTATCAAAACACGATTCTTGCAACTGTATAGGCCGGGTACAGAGGCAGACATACAACTGACTAAAGATATGGACAGTTCCCAGCTGCATCCCTGAGCTACCCCTGAGTAGCGTGGCGAGTCTTTGCACAACAACATAATATGTTTATTCAGAAATAAAAGACAAAGTTGTCTTGTACTTTTGTTTCAAGTATTATGGGAATATATCATAGGAAAGACACACGGAAAGCCGCAGACAGTTTATACAGTTTATACGCTTTTGACAGCTTATCTGTTTATACACCGGTCGGATTCGCTGACAGAATCAGAAACAAAGCCCATGTATCATTTTTTGCCTCCTTTAAACAAAACAGAGATAGGCTCTTTATTGGCCTCTGCCGACTGCCGGACTCGGAATGCAGATTGCTCCTGCTTTTGTTTGCCTGCACGGGGTAATCACATTTTAGACACTTGTGGTGTGAAAACTAACTCCCGCCAAAGCACTTCACAGATAAATGGATTAGATTTCAAACCTGCTACCTACTGTTTTTCATTCAACCTGAAATGGAAACAAAAAAAATAAACTGTATGTCTGATCTCAACACTTGCGTAACATTTACATTCTTACATTCGCTCGAGCGGTCGTCTGCTAGAGCTTACATCGGCGATATAGATGTATGTAGATATGCATTATATCGAAGCTTTGCTTTTAATGTTGCTTTTACTGTAATTGGTTATTAATTAAGGGAATTAAGATCCCATCTTTGCTCCAATTATACCCTATTATAACTAAGCACACTAAGAATATATTACAAAAGTACAACTGACTATTTTATGTTGAACTTCCGAAAACCTAAAATTTAAACATTATAAAGGAGATGGAAAATATTCAATTCGAATGGGAATGCATTTCTATTAGGCATATGCTCTTCTATATGCTGTTTCCATTGTTGGTAAAGAAGAAGGAATACTTCGGAAAGAAAGTGACCTTCTAAGAGCAAAGATGAGAATAAACCTGGAGGTGGGATGCTTTTTTTTCAGATTGGAAAAAAAAGAAGAAACATCTGTCACAGCTGTGTCCTTTTTTTTTTAAACTACATTTGACACGGTTTATTTCCAAAGTCAGTCATCTAAATATGAAACATTAAGGTGACAGAGCTTTCGCAATAGACGACTCCCCATTCAAAGATATGGTAATCTGGTGGCTATTTGCAGTGGTGCAGAATCGACCTATGTCAAACATAAAGTGCATAGAGATCGCAGGCAACCTAAAATTTGGCAATGAACGAAACAATTTGTTTCTTATTCCTCTTCTATGTTTTCCCTCTACCCCATCGCTGCTTAACTTTCAGTGGATGGAAGTTCAAATTCCCCATCGTCCGCTAACCCCAGAGTGAGCATGCTGGTGGGATCGATTCCCCGGCAGAGTACGTGTCTCTGGAAGTGCCCCTGCTTTCCCAGCTGTATAATTAAATAAGAGCACCTGCCATCCCGCGGCCCCGCCGCGACTGGAAGCCCTCCAGTTTCACTCGCAGTTCGATATATAAATAAAAATGAGTCGCAGTGCTCAGTGGACTACTGTGATCCCTCAATGGGTTTTTGCTTTGCCATTTGTTATGACCCGGCTCTTTGGCCACTACAAATAGGAGACACACCTACACCAAGGTTTTTACAATAGATGCTTTATTTAACCAAATTAAATCAAATCAGACAAATTGAAGGGTTAACTAAATATTTAAAGCATGGGGTGTGGATGTCAGTAGTGTCAGTAGTGTAAGGTGTGGATGAGTAAGATGTGTGCATGTTGTAAGCTGTAGAAAAGAAACAAAAGCAACATAACCAAACCAGAACGGGTGCCGGTAGGGAGGAGCAGAGAGAGCGGTTATGCTGCAGCCAGGACTTATATAACCTGGGAACACACCGGGACCCTCAGGTGTTCCAGGTTGCGCTAATGACCCACCTGCAGAGTAAACAGAGAGACAGGTGAATCACACAGCAAACCAGAGATGACAGCAGGAGTCACCGCCCCCCCCACTTCCCTCTTAAGACGGGGCCCCAACGGGTTCACCAAATGTTTAGCACAAACAAAAGAGAAAAAAAAAACAATTTGCAACAAGGCCATTACTAAGGTAGCCCACTGGGGCACCAGCAACTACATTACCCCACCGGGGCACCAGAGATCACATCCGCCACAACGTTATCCTTGCCTTTAATATGTCTAATGTCCAAACCATGGGACTGGAGGAACATAGTCCATCGCATTAACCGACGGCTTGGACAACTCAACGAGCAGAGGAAAGTCAGTGGGTTGTTGTCCATGTATACCACCACGGGGCCACCTCCAGAACCCGCATACACTTCAAAGTGCCGGAGGGCCCAGACCAGGGCCAATGCATCCTTCACAATAGTGGAATTGTATAGTTGGTATGAGTTAAACTTCTTCGAGAAGTAGCAGACCGGTCTATCCACCCCCTCCCTTCCCTGCAGCAAAACCGCATCTGCCCCTGGCATGTGACTGGCATCAACCTCCAGTTTGAATGGCTCGTCCAAGCATGGCGTAGCCAGGACCGGAGCGGCACACAAAATGGTCTTTACATTATCAAACGCCACCTGACACTGTGCAGACCATACAAACTTAGCCTTTCCCTTCAGCAAGTCCATCAGGGCTTAACCACGGTCGAAAAGCTTTTGCACAAGGCTCGGTAGTAACCTACCAAACCTAAGAACCAAACCTACAAAACATAAACCCCACTAAAAAGGAATTGATGCGTATCAATTCCTTTTTAGTATAGCGGGCACGGAATACTTCATGACGGCCTGAACCTTTTCATCTACCGGACAAACTGTACTGTAAGATGCGCCTCAGCCAAGCGGTCAAACAGAGCACCGATATGCTGGATGTGTTCATCCCACGTATCACTGAAAACAACAACGTCGTCAAGATAGACAGCACAACCTTCAAGACCTGCTACCACCAGGTTCATGAGGTGCTGAAATATCATGGGCGCATTGCGAAGACCAAAGCTCATTACCGTATATTCATACAGGCCAAACGGTGTTACAAACGCAGAAATTTCCCATGCGCCTGCCAATACTTTGGCGGGTTCCTGGCAATACCCTTTTAACAAGTCAAATTTGCTGACGAATGTTGCCGAGCCTACTTGCTCGATACAATCCTCCATCCGCAGTAACAAATAGAAATCAGCCTTGGTAACCTTATTAAACTTTTAAAACCTCGGGGACCCATCTGATTTACCCACCAGTAAACTTGGTGCTGCCAACTGGAGGATGACGGCACTGCGATCTGATTATCCAGCATGCAATTTAGATCAGACTCTTGCATTTGTCTGTCGCACAAGGAAAAATCCGCTGCTTAACCGGAGGAGTGAGACACGACATTAATATCATACTTTATGAGGTTTGTACGCGATGGCATTTCACTAAACATACAATTTAATCAATCTTATGAGCTCAGCCCTCTGAGATGCAGGTAAATGGACTAACAAACTGGCCAGATTACTGGCCAGGAGAATTTTTTTTTTTCATCTGGTACTTTAACATCCCTCTCACCGTCCAAACCCGCATCGGGGACCTCAGGATCTCAAAGCACAGAATCAACCATCAATGTGGGACTAACAATCATTTTCTGAGTCATGGAGTCACTTGGTCACACTATGTTTTTTAAAATTAGCCTGTGCACCTTTCAAATTTTTTCCTGCCACTTCCACAGCCATGTACAGGCGATGCCGAAACCCATTCACATAGTCAACTAAGTTCTTTGGTGGCTCACTCTCAGTCAAACCATCCTGCAGGATGGCTGAAGGACCACGCCCTGTATGCCCAAAAACCATTGTTGGGGCTAAACCTAGTGCTTTCCTGCACAACTTCAGTGGCTGACGACGTGAGCCACGGCAGTCCTTCCTCCCAGTCCCTCCCCATTTCCATACCATAGGCATGCATCATTGACTTCAACGTCTGATGGAATCGTTCCAACGCACCCTGGCTTTGCGCATGGTACGCCGATGCACGGTTGTGCTTTACTCGCAGCTGCAACAGTATCTGCTTAAACATATGAGAAGTGAAGTTAGAACCTTGGTCACTTTGAATCACTCACGGAATGCCAAAAATCGATATGAACTGAGTTAGAGCCTTAACTACTGACTTCACCGAGATGGAACACAGCAGATACGCAGCGGAATATCTCGTAGTGTACGCGCAACCAGATCTGGACGGAGGTATTTTATTATTTTATTTATTTCGAAATTTGACATTTTGTCTTTTCACATAATAGGAAAGTGTAAGTGTAGCGAATCAGAGCTTCAATACAAGGCATCACTTGTGGGAATCAAGCAATTTTTTTCAAAGCTACAGTATGCCTTACTAAATATAAAGTTGTTGCAAACATAAGTTCTGAGAAAACCGGCCTTAAAATTTTAGAAAGCATTTCCAGAGTTTTGCAGCACAAAACACTCATTTAGAAACACAATTAGTGCTTTAAATGGTTACATTTGGATAGTGCTGTACTCCTTCAATGAGATAATGTTGAATGTGTTTTACTGAAATAATGTTTATGTTTTACAAAATCATAAATTTATAAAAAAATATTGGAAAAAGCATAATTGAAGTTAATTTTGTTATTTTTTTCATTCTAAGTTCATGCTCACTATACTAGCATGACCCCTCTATTATTCTGTAACTTCTAAACATTCCCATTTCTTGCCTTTATTGTTTGATAACAATGATAGTTTTAAGAAAGAATAAGAAGAAGAAGACACTTTATAACATTATTTTATCAAAACGGTTTCACATTCTGACTTGACATCACACGGAATATGGAAGGATGATCTCAATGCATGTTTGCATCAAAGGGAACCGTAAGATGAAGGTGCGCCATTCGCACTGTAGATCGAGTGTAACAATGGTGAGTGACTTTTTTTTCCCTTTAAAATGCTGGTGGAGATCAAGTAGCCTCTACATTTTAATATTTATCTAAAATTTTTAAATCAAACTCAGTTTTGAAAATAAGTTGAGAGATAGAAAACTACTTGAGGGACATAAATCCGCAGTTGCATATTTGGAGACATCACACTTAGCATCATCATCACACCAAAAGAAGTAGCGCAGGAAACGGTCATAAATTTTCCTTATTATTTCCTTATTTCCTAGTTATTCGGCACAACAACCTGAAAAATCGCTTCACCAACAAGGTCGCCATCACAGGGCACCAACTTTCTCACCAGTAGATCTCCCTGGATAAAGTAACCATGAGAAATGTGGCAAATGAGGCAAAGCCTCATCCCACAAAGCAGACAGAGATGAATCAGCCCTTTGCCTCTTCAGCCATTCCTTCCTCAAAATAGACAGAGGAAGATCAGGCAGTGAAACCACATGTTCTGCAGGCACCATAACTGTATTACACCCCGAAACAGGGCGGGTCTGGATCAGACACATTACGGCTCTGTCCACGCGTCATGGCGCAGGCTGGTAAAACCCCTAGAAATCCCCGACCACTCTCATCCAGTTCCTCAGAAGTTAGTGGCTTGGAAATAAACACAGGAGACAGCGGCACATCGGCCCACACAGCACTACCAGCCAGATCGACCATGCTTCGAAAATTCTACACCGCCACGGGAATTTCCACAGTTATCATCCCCACTTCTCCAATATCCCCTGAGCGCGTATCTGAAAAAGTACCCCTATGTGTCAACACAAAATCATCAGCCAACTTAGCTGCTTTAAGCATGGTGGAGGGCTTCTGCTAATTCACATAAGTGGCAATGCGTTGAGCGATAGCGTCCTTAAACTGTTCCAACACAATCAGCTCACAAAGGCTGTCAAATTAATGAACTTTTGCAGCTGAGCCCCAACGGGAAAAATCGGACGCCAAATCACGGACAATCTCCAAATTTGTTAATTTTTTTGCTTATCACCATTCACGCAATTCCTGAAATTCTGACGATATGCTTCAGGGACCAACTCGTATGCTTTCAATACAGCTGATTTCATCATCATCATAATCCAAATCATCTTCAGCACATAAAGCCGAATATGCCTCCTGAGCTCTTCTTTTGGCCTCTACAACTCATTCAAATAGAGTGAAAAAAGTGTCCGGGTCTCACACATTAAACTTCGCCACCAAACGCAGATTAGCCACAACATCAATACCACCCGCTGCAGAGCCAACAGAAGAAGAGTGATCTGTAACCGCCCCCCCGGAGAACGCTTGCCCTCTCGGATTAACTGTAATTTGGAATGCTCTAAATCCAATTTCATTTTCTCAGTGCTTTACCAAATTTTCTCCAACTCAAGTTGTTTCTCCAACTCAAGTTGCCTCTCCTTCTCCATATCCACCTGCCGAAGTTTCTCTAACTCAAGCTGCTTCTCAGACTCAATTTGCTTCTCCAGTTCCACCAATTCAGGCTGCTTCTCCCTGTCCCCTTTTAACCGTAACTTCTTCTGCTCAAACTGCATGGCCACCAACTTCATTTTTAATCTCATCCTTTTTTCTCTGCAACAATAATTCTATAATGATCAGCTATTTGCCTTTTTACAGCCACTTTTAAATGCCTCCGTAGGTGCCTCAAAAAACACAGACAAGGAAGCCATAATTACAAATTACTGATACAGAAAGTAATGTGTTCACCACCGGACACGCACTTTGGGCACAAGTGAACGCTCACAGAGAATTTCCCACTAACTGCCTAAAACCCATTTACTAACAACTCCCCGTAGTCTTCATGTGGTTCTGCGGCGGGTATTTACCCACCGAAACCCAGCAGATCTGTAAAGCGACCTGCAAGGAGGCAACCCCACAAAATCACATAGATGTGCCCCCGAGATAGTTGCCCGAGAACAACCAACACTTGCCGCGTTGCCACATCACTACAAAAAAAAACAACAACACAAGGAATGTATGAATGTGGGGACTCAAGTGGAGGAATTTAGGTATCTCGTAGTCAGTATTCATGAGATTTACCGACAGATGGGTCACCACGGAACATTGTGGTTAAGACAGAGTTGAGAGAATTTACTGGTTAATCTTGATTCCGATCCTCACCTCATCAATTGACTGTTCATGACCCATGAGCTTTGGGTCATGACCCAAAGAATAATGTCTCGGATACGGATGGCCCAAATGAGGTGCCTCCGCAGGGTTGCTGGGCTCAGCCTTAGAGATAGGGTGAGGAGCTTGGCTATCAGCGAGGACCTCAGGTCTCAGGACCCCGGGGCTGTTCCAGGATACAATGCCTGGATGCATTATATCTCCCAGCTGGCATGGGAATGCCTTGGCATCCCCCCAGGAAGTTGCTGGGGAAAGGGACGTCTGGCCCGCTCTGCGGAGTCTACTGCCTCCGCGACGTGAACTCATATAAGCAGCACCATGATGGATGGATGGATGGGCATTGTAGCATGAGGATGACTGCAACTTAATCTTTCAACAGACAATTGGAATCGTTGGAATATTTTCTCTGATCCCTCGGCCAGGATCTCTGATAACAGGACGCCTTGATCATTGGAGTCGCCGGATCCTGTGCTTTACAGCACCCCTCCCTGGATTCACCGGGATGAAAGCATTGACCCCCGGAGAGATTTGAACTCTGCTCAAACCCTGTGGAGCTATTAACCATTTTGGCTCCCCAGTCAGGATAATTAAACTAAAGCAAGAGTGGGATAATAAACCGTGCTTGTGTTTGTATAGCTGGAGACTCCATAAGATATAGACCTCACCAACCCCTGCTGAGGAAGGAGCCAGGCTGACCAAATGCCTTTTGTCTTCCTGGGTCAAATCACATTCCTGAACAACTACATGTGCATTTGTTTGCTTTGTGTTTATGTTCAGACTTAAACTAACCAAACAGTTACATCAATTTGTAATCAAAAATAACTTTCTCCTCCAGGTGGGTTTATGAAAAATGAATGAATTCAGGTCATTATCACATTAGTATTGCCAGAGTTACATACATTCATAAAAATGTGTTTTGCCATGTTTACTTTTGTGCTTCTCTTGAGTTCATAAAGGAAACTGCATCTTCTTCTAATAAAGACCGTTTCTTTCTCCTGTCGTCGACTCCTTTTGACATAATGAAGTGTGTTTTATATTCTTCTTTTACCTTGGAATGATAAAGTGTTACATGTTGAGTAATGAATGACGACAGGAATTATGTGTGTTTTTATAATAAATAATTAGAAACGTTGTTTTGTCTGTCAATTATGCATTAATTTGCTCCCATATTCTGGCTCCAATGTGTTGCATTAAGTTCTACGTCTGCTGATTGTCTGAATTATTACTTCTTATTGATAGTGTTACTATTTTTGCACTCATTATTAATATAGTGATAAATCACTATTTTTTTTCTTGTTGACAATAATATCTTGAGGTTGAACGTTTGAATGCTGTTTTATTCTTTTTCATGTACGAATGTAAAATCTCATTATCCAGAATTAATGTTTAAAAATATAGATAATAACTTAACGGATTTTAGATTTTTCTGCGTGTATAATTATTTAAACAGCCCTAGACCCTAACCCTAACCCTAACCCTAACCCTAACCCTAACCCTAACCCTAACCCTAACCCTAACCCTAACCCTAACCCTAACCCTAACCCAAGACCCCCAAGATTGGCTAAGACGGACCAAAACGCCGCCCCTCCGCCATCTTCAAAGGGGGAGGCAATGCTCAACTACACCTCCGCTCTTGGCTAAATAAACCAAAACAACCCTCCGCCATCTTGAAAGGGGAGGTCCCCAAAACTCAGACTCCGCCACCCGGACTTTAAATACAGCCTGCGGATATTGTGTCGTCGAGCTGGTCTCCACCTTAAGGACCGAATTAACTAATCACATGTTTAAGTCTCCATATTTTCTTTCTTTGTTGTTAAGTTTGCACACTATATTTATTTACGAAACCAGTCTGCCTCAGTATCCAACTGAAGAACTGTTTTTTTTTCATTTCTTTTGTTAAATTTTCATAACTTTACATTTTTGCTATGTCGTGTATTTTTCCCACTGCCACAAACTCTGCAATCTCCAAGAGCTGAGTCAGCTGATCCCGCTGATCTAACCGCCTCCTCGGAGCAGGCAGCGGTCAGAACCTCGTGACCTCTCCGGTCCGCCCGGAAAACAACCGCCAGACAGACTCTAATCACGGCAAACCCGCCGGCGGGTCAGCGAAGGAGCTTAAACGGACCTCGTTACTCAACGATCGGTTTCTATCGGGTCATGATTCAGTGTCGGTGTCTAGTGAAGTAAACCTGTTGTGTTAGAAAAGTTAAAGGCCCCTAGTTGTATCTTTCACATTTTTGGAGTAATTTAATCCGATCCCATTTCCCATCTCGAGGAATTTGTTTTATTTCCATGTTTTATTTCTTTATCATATTTTCTTTACTACTTTCTAGTTTTCTTTCATTAGATGTGGTGTTTTTCTTTCGTTCATTCATTTAGTTAGTGTGAAAAAATAAATCTCATTTTGTGAGGAAAAGCCTGTGCGTCTGTGTTCCTTAAAAGTGAGTTTTGATGTAAATTTATCGAAAATTATTCAAATTGATCAATTATAATTTATTTGGTTTATATTATTATTTTTCCCTTTTTTAATATTAAAAACAGAGTGGTGCCCTAATGAGGATTATTCATAATTCATAATTTAATAATCCATATTCGTAATGTAGATATACCGCTGCAACATCTACAGTATACGCATGCACTACGGCAGCCACCAGGGGGCTAACCATAACCATCGGTTTTCAGATTCAGCCAAAGGTCAATGCCGCATTTTTGGGTTAGGTATTTGCTCGTTAGCCAACATCCTCTATAATGTTAGGCCATCTTGTTAGTAATATTTCGCCATCCTTCTGTCTATCCCGGCGGCAGCTCAGGCAGCAGGGAGGAGCAGAAGGAGGAGGTAGAGCCAGTTCCAACCTGGTGTTTGATTCCACCCTGCTGCTCCGTGGCGCTGGGAGCCGCTGATCTGCCGGATTTAATTGGCTGGGGGCGCGCAGTTCATACAGCTCATGGTATGCATCACGCACACGCACATGCACATTCATATGCATTTACATGTATGTGGAGATGCACACATTCGAGCATCAAGCCCATGTCGTGCGGCTCGGCTAAGAATGTAATATATAATTAACATGAAATTCCTTGTGCAATCGC
>OMKR01110161.1:12421-34921 GCA_900302355.1 Cyttopsis rosea | reverse complement strand
CCATCCTGCATAAGATTAGTTAAAAAATGTAGTAATATAAAATGTATGAGAAAGTATCTTCCAGGGGGTTCCCAGCAAAATGACTGATAGTTATACTGGACTGTTAGAGATCCTGTCTTAGTCCTAGTTTCACTATTATCAGGTCCTGTATCCAACCCTTAATTGATTTAATAAACAATTTCCCAAATTCCAAATGTGGTTTGAGTTGTAATTAATGAGGCTAATATTTAATTGATGATAACATGGTGGCCATTGTAAGGCTACCACTTTGCACTCTGATAAAACGCAGACACCAGTAAGGTTAGTAAACTTTTATTTCATCTTTATTTCATAGACTTTAAAAATGGGATGAGTCCATTAACAGGAGTCCACGATGCGTTTCATGGAGCTGAACCTGTTCATGTTGCCCATCCCCATCTCCCTGAGGTTCCTGTACTCGCCGGGCCTCAGGTACATCATCTTGCCACGGTAGTTGGGCTGCTCGTACATCAGCCAGTGGCCGTCCATCACGTTGCAGGACTGGCATTCGGACATGCGGTAGCGGTCCTGCATGTTGTCGCAGTCGTCCATCAGCTCGTGCATTTGGCCTCCGAAGTTCTCCCTCTCGTAGATCCTCATCCTGAAGGATCCACGGTGCTGGTGGACAAGAGACGCAAGGGGTTAGTTTGTGTCGTAGTTTGGACTCAAGTACTCAATGGATGGACATCACCCCAAACGCCTGCAAGAACTCGATTGGGGTGGCTGCTCAAAAGATTTTTTGGCCGAACAGCCTTCCTCAGAACAGGGGCGATGCGCTATTAATTCAAGGTTATATAGTGTATAGAATAGGGGTAGGAGAAAATAAGCGTTGACCTGCTCATTTTCATTGGATGTATTGGGTGTTTCTTATCTATTGTTTCGTAAATGTCTGAAATAAATGTATAAATCAATCAATGATATCAACTTCCAATCTCCCATTGATGAATGTGGGAGGGAACAGGTCATGGTAAGAGTTAGGGGTTGATTAGATGGGTAGATGGGTTTGGATTTAAACAAGGTTCCCATTGGGACGGGTGCACTGTTTGCAGTGTATTGCCCCCCCTCTGTGGGGATAAAAGGTAAGTATTTATATTTGGTTTAACTTTTCCATGTTCTCCTTACAAATGACTAGGGGTAGTTCTAGTAGGGTTAGAGCTAGGTCTAGTGGAATCGTTGTTTATATGTTTATATGAACTCCCGTTAGGAAGAGTGAACAGGCTACAATGTACTGAACGCCCTCTTAAGGGGTTAAAGGTAAGAATACATTACATTACAGTACATTTTCTCTAAGGCCCTTAGGGGTTAGGGTATAAGATTAGGGTCTAGAGGTTAGGTAAAGTTTAGCTCCTGACTTTTGCCCCTTACAAGCTATTGGACACCAATTGGATCCCTACAGCCCTCTAACGGACCTATCAATAAAGTGTTATTTCATCTTATCTTATCTGATCTTATCTTATCTTACCATGGGGATCATGCGGCAGGAGCGGATGCAGTCACTGACGCTCATGCCCATCAGGCGCTGGTTGTCGGGGTACTCGCCGCGCCTCACCAGCATCTGGTGGCCCATGAAGTTGGGTCTCTCATAAACCATGAAGCAGCCGCTCTCCACCCGGCAGGAGTTGCACCGGCTCAGGTAGGAGGTGAGCTCGGGACAGTCGCTGCTGGTCTCATAGGAACGACCCTGGAAGTTCCTGTCCTCGTAGAAGATGATCTGCAGGGGGGGCGGGGACGAACCTCGCTCATTAGTCAAACACCGCCATGACACCTCCCTTAGGTATCAACTCTACAAGTCATTGGTTACGTTTCATTTCTGTTGGTTCTACAGTTTAAGAGGGTTCAGTATGAATCCCGCCATTCTCTGTGTGAGTTAGGAATAGGTAAATAATTCTGAATGAATTCATTCGCTGATGAGGAGTCCAAATTGATGACCCAAATATGAAATGAGTGTAATATTTACCTATTTTTATTAAACGCATTTCACTTGCTTGTTTGCTTTGCTTGCTTGCTTTAAAGTAGTTTAAAGTAAAAGTACAATACCCTGACACAAAATGACTCTAGTAAAAGTGAAAGTAACATATTAATCTAATATTAATCTAATATTAATTAATTAATATTAATATCTAAAAGTTAAATTACTTGTCATATCCAGTGTCCTGACATTACAGAGTCTATAATACTTCATAAAGTACTACTGTAGCTTTCAATTTGTGGAGATGATGCTCATGCAGATCCTGATGAAAATGTACAAAACAGCAAATTTTAGTTCGATAGATCCAGGATAGATCCAGTCCCTGATATTTTCTTTGCTTGCTTTCAATATATAAAAATAGAAATTGTGATTTGTTTCAAAAACAAATTAGTTAGAAATGTAGTCGAGTAAATAAGTATAGATATTTGCTTTGAAATGTAGCAGACTAACAAATTCAAAGTCTCTGAAACTGAATATTCCTAAGTAAATGTTATTTCCAGCATTTCACTGGATGCGGTTTTACTCACCCTGCCCATGGTCATGATGTTGGTGAGCTAATCTCAGATGCACTGTGGCCACAAACCCTTTACCCTTTTTATACATTGCTCTGCCATAGTATCTCTGCACGTATTGTGCAGAAAGCTTCGACTCATCACTCTCATATTGTGGAGTCATGCAGCGCTATAGGGCGTGTACTCTACTGTACTGTACTGTACATCACTTCTTACAGATCCAATAATGGCTCTTTACAGTAAGGTCAAACAGTCATACAATCATAACTTTGCCATGCCTTTGTTGTATTTTATCACCCATCTTTAGGGAAATTAGCATGAGAGCACAGCAATGGCAGATAGGGTTTTTGGTTTTATTAATACACAGATATATAAACTGTACCGAACTATAGCAGTTCTGCCTCTGGATGATGACTCATGAGGTTTCGGCACAAAGGTGTAGCAAAGGTGCTCGCAGGACGGCCGCCAATATAAAAGGGCCGTGGTTTGGGGACCTAAACTTGACACTCGTCATCTGCAACCATCTCAAACCGTCATCATGGGCAGGGTAATAATTAACATTATTTTTACCGTATAGAGGATACTTTGATATTTACAAAAACATCTTTGTTGCTTGATAACTGAAATGTTTATCCATCGATTATCCATAGGTATATACCAAATACATCTACTTTATGATGTTTTTTATCTTATAAGGAAAAAAAAACGATGAGTCCAAAGAAGATCTTGAAGGGCGTTCTTGGAACTTCCAGTTCTAGGAAGCCTTTCTTATCATGGCCAAATCGGTTTAAAAGGCCAGTGTCTTCAGACCGAAAAAGGTCTTGGTCAGGGAGTGTATAGTGTTGCTCCCCTACTCATGTTTCATCATATGTTGGCAACGTGTTCCATTCACCATTACAATGGATTGGAGCAGTTTAACCAGAAGAACTTTCATCCCAGAACAGTTTAACAATGACTTTCATGAGTAACGTTATCCTCTTCCATCCCCATCGCAGATCATCTTTTACGAGGAGAGGAACTTCCAGGGCCGCTCCTACGACTGCAACAGCGACTGCTCGGATATCAACATGCACCTGAGCCGCTGTAACTCCTGCAGGGTGGAGAATGGCTGCTTCATGGTCTATGACCGCTCCAACTTCACGGGGAACCAGATGTTCCTGAGGAGGGGCGAGTACCCTGACGTCCAGCGCATGAGCAGCATGATGGGCATGGGCATGACCATGATGGACACCATTCGTTCCTGCCGCATGATCCCCATGGTGAGTTCCTGGTGGTTAGATCTTGTCTTGGAGACCTTTCTGGTGATGGTCTCATCTTGGGGACCTTTCTGGGGATGGTCTCCAATACCTTTCTGTTGAGCTTCTTTGTCTTGGAGACCTTTCTGGTGATAAATGACACTGTAAGCGTGATGCTTTACACTTTGTCTTGCCCTTACAGCACAGGGGCCAGTTCAGGATGAGGATCTACGAGAGGGAGAACTTCGGAGGCCAGATGCACGAGCTGATGGACGACTGTGAGTCCGTGCAGGAGCGCTACCGCATGTCCGACTGCCAGTCCTGCAACGTGATGGACGGCCACTGGCTGATGTTCGAGCAGCCCAACTACCGCGGTAGGATGATGTACCTGAGGCCCGGCGAGTACCGCAACATGAGGGACATGGGCATGACCACCATGATGAGGATCAGCTCCATCAAGCACATCATGGACATGTGCTAAAGTCTCTGTCACAAATAAAACCTGTATTTTGAAGTACCTCTTTCGCTGGTTTGTCCTTTTTGGTGGGTTGAAAGGAAGGGCAGGTCTCAGGGAAGGACCTTCAGCAGCTCCTTGATCTTTCATGATGTCTTTTCATGACTCAGTCAAAAGTAATTGTCGGACCTATTCCCGATATTGCTCAATTGAGCACTAGGTCTCAGATTGTTTATCACATGGATAGATAGATGGACAGATGATTGCTTGCAGACCAAACTCATTCCGATTGTCTAAATCAATAGTGCATCGTTCAACAGATTTTGGACCTGGAACCTCACTTCCTCTAAGAAAATGTAACATTTGTTTAGTCTTTTTGAAAATAGCAAATGTAGAAAATGAGCTGGTACTGTATATTCCTTGAAAACACTTGATAATACAAAGTGGTTACATGGAAAAGCATGGAGACCCGCTGTCTTTTGTTTGGTTTTATATTATTTATTATGATGAATTGACGAAACAAAAAGGAAAATCACAGCGATGGCTCTCTTAATAATATCAGTAAATATATGAAGTGTTGGTATTGCCTTCACATTAAAAGCACAACCTTCAAACATTTCAGCCCTTTAACGTTTATGTTCCTTCATCGTATTTGACCTCTGACCCCGTAGCTCTGAAATTAGTTCGCTTTTTCAAAATTATCTTATTCTATCTTTTCTTACTGTAAATACAAAACGTGTTTTTGTAGTTTAATTTACACTGTAATTAGGAAGAATAAAAACATATATACTGTTTTCAGGGTAATAATTTGATATATTTTATAGTATTATGTATTTATGTATTTATTTATGTATTTATTTATTTATTTATTTATTTATTTATTTATTTATTTATTTATTTATGAATTGTTGATTTATTTATTCATTTATTTATTTGTCTATTTATTTCTGTTTATATAATTTCTGATTAAATACATTTCTGACAAAATCTTTGGTTAACTAATAAGCCAATAAAACCTTTGTTCTCACTCAATTGCTGTGTAATCCTGTATCAATATAAATTGATTAGCTGGGTCTTTCTGGGGTGGAAGGTTAGAATCCCAGTGAATCAACAGAACAGCTGCACACCTGCAGCACAAAGCAGTTCAGCACAAAGAGTCCCACAGGCCTGGAGGCTGCACACTGAATTTAACCTTCGATTTCACTGGATTGAACATGATACTGCTGCGCTAGCATTTTAAATAGAAAATGTATGGAAAATGAATTATTTTAATTTTAATTAAATCACCTTGCAAGGAGAGTTTGGTCATAAAACATCTATTCAGGGCTTAATACAGCCCAAACTGACTGTGTGATTTGTGTGATTTGGCTGTTTCGCTCTTTAAATAAAGAAATCTATCCAAAGGAAACAAAGCAATAATAAAACATCACATGGAAAATAAATTGACTTTAAAATAATTAAATTAGAATTTTCTCTTTTTTTGCAAAGCATTTATTCATTTTTTCACTTTGACGATTTTTTCTTTCATATATTTATATTTATTTGTTTATTTATTTATTTAGTGTAAGAGCTGGGGTGTATTCCCTAAAGGTCGCTCGGATCAGGCGGAGATAACCCACGATAGCGTTGCTTACGTAAGCGGCAACTGCCGGGCTGAGCTCGGTGGGTTTACCTCCAACGCCGCTTGGAGGTAAACCAGTCAGACTCAGTCTGGATCAGATGGAGATGGTATGTGATGGATCAACCAATCAGTGGAACGCAGATCAATACAGAATCAATACAGGACGTGATGTTCCGTACAGAGCAAGAATTACTGATGGAACAATATTTAAACAATATTTAAATATATATACACAAGAAATATATACATTTAATATGTGTTTTTTCACTTTTGCGAAATAATTACAATGCAGAACTTATCACGCAAGTGCCGGTTTCGTGTCGGACCGCTGAACATTGAACATCATTGAACATCAAACTGGCCTACATGCGGCCCACTACATGTTTACATGCTGCCCGCTATATGTTTACATGCTGCCCTTACATGCTGCCCGCTACATGTTTACATGCTGCCCTTACATGCGGCCCACTACATGTTTACATGCTGCCCTTACATGCGGCCCACTACATGTTTACATGCTGCCCTTACATGCGGCCCACTACATGTTTACATGCTGCCCTTACATGCGGCCCACTACATGTTTTCATGTATGGTATGTAAGGTATGAAGCGCGTGCATTAGCGGGATTAGTGGGAGTGGTTTAGGACAGAGGGGTGTATTTTCAAATTCTGCTGATCTTTTCCCCCAGAAAACTGCCTACTGCAGCTTTAATTAATGTTTTCACAATGTATAAGCAGAATAAAACTGACAAAGATTTTCTTTCTGATTACTCGTCTATTTTTAGCATATTATTAAGAAATTCACTAATGAACAGCTTTAAGATAGGGCCACATCACATGATTTTCAATTCAATCATGTTTGGGACAAGTCTTTTCAAAACCATTTGGTGCGTGTGCGTCAAAGCCTCATATCGCAACGGCAATTTTCAACAGCCAACGAGATCGTGGTGAAGCCAAAGAAAGCGGCAAGTGGGCAAGTGTGGACTTCTGAAATGGAGGAGCGACTTGTGGAATAGTGGCGACTCATGAGGGTCTAATGAGTGTAGAATGTCAGCGATGCAAGTTCGCTGAACAAACAACCACAGTGCCGAGCTGTATGGCGTCCATGCTTGTTTTGGTGTCAAAATATTGCAAGTCAAATTGCCTAAAACTGACTGATATTTTGCCTCTTGTGATATGATATGATAACATTTCGAAAATCTAAATTAATAGTGATTCTATGGGAACAAATAAACATGCTACATTTGCAATAACTTAATGATGGTTTTATCAAATGCTAGTGAAATTGCCTAAAACTGACTGATATTTTGCGTCTCGTGAGAATCTCGCGGGAAGATACATTCTCACTAGTGCTGGAGTTGCACAAAACTGCGCCTGTCTGTTCTCCATCTTTAGATTTGTACTCGTAAAAGACAGCAGTTGTTATGTGTGTGTGTGTGCAGAGACTGAAAATCTGCAAATGTCAGTCATTAAATGTACGCTGTAATGTGGCCCCAGCTTTAGTCTTTGAGCAAGGCATTAGAGGCATTTAACAATAAGTGTGTGCAGTGTTAAAGCTTATCTTATCTTCTATAAATGTTATATTTTTATTTCACATTTTTAAATTTAGCTGTTAGGTTTAGCTGTTACTGATTTTGGACTGGAATTCCAGAATTCCGCTGGAATTCCAGCAGTCAACAGAGCAGCTGATCAGGCTTCCCTGGCACCGTGCTGACCAAGCACACACACCAACACATGCACGCACGCATGCACGCACGCACGCACGCACGCACGCACGCACGCACGCACGCACGCACTCTCTCTTTCTCTCTCAATCAGTTTACCTTCATTGTTTTATATGCAAAAAACAAAGCTTAAAGCTAAATGGGATTTTTTTTTTAATACAAATATTTACATTTGGGTAAATTTGATTAAATAAAGATATGATAAAATTTTGAAGAAGTCAATTAATAGTGATTTTATGGGAACAAATAAACATGCTACATTTGCAATAACTTAATGATGCTTTTATCAAATGCTAGTGAAATTGCCTAAAACTGACTTTAAATAAAATAAAACCTTGATTGAAAAATTGATATCGACCATCAAATAACAGATTGAATACAAGAGGAAGTCTGGAGGAATCTGTTATTCCTCCAGAAGAGAGGGACAAGGGAATCTACTCTACCTCTACTCTACCCCTACTCAACTCTACCTCTGCTCTACCTCTGCTCCACCTCTACCTCGGCTCTACTCGACCTCTACTTTAACTCTACATTATCTCTGCTCTACCTCTACTCAACCGCTACTCTACCTCTTCTCTACTTCTGCTCTGCCTCTACTTTACCTCGGCTCTACCTCCCTCTACTCTCCCTCTACCCTACATCTACTCTACCTCTTTATCTACGCTACTATACCTCTACCCTACAATACCTTTGTTCTACGTCTACTCTACCTCTAGCTCCCTCTACCCTACCTCTATTTTACCTGTACTCTACCTCAACCTCTCCCTCTATTCTACTCTTCTCTACCTCCTGCTGCTCTACCTTTCCTCAAATTATATCTCTACTCTACCTCAACCTCCCTCTACTCTGTAAGGAACGGACAAGGGAATCCACTGTTTCATCAATATCTTGATGAAAATATATATGATTTTATTCTTTAAGTAATCAATATAGACAATACTATGTAAAATTGGATCCATTATTTGATATTTATTTGTTGTTTACTTGTTTCTGTCATTAACTGGTGGAATGTATAAAGATGAAGAATGTATGCAGAGAATTTTCTAGTTTGTGCAATTATGAAAAAACCTTAATCCAGGCAATTCTTCAAATATGACACAATGATAGAAGAGCAATTTCATTTTTTGTATATATTTCAATTGCTTGTAATTTTTTGCGCTCCCAGCATGCATTGCACAAACCTACATGTTAACTAAAATATAATTTATTTCACAGTTTTTCCAGTTAAAATCCCTAAACTCATGGACCCTCCCCTCCCACCTCTACTATTTAATTTACCATCAGTGGACAGTAAGCGCTGCCTGGACGTACAGTACACTCTGCACCTCTGTGCTTTTGAGCTGACTCAGTCATTTCATACAATCGCAGCGCAGATTCTTTTGATGTCGCATCATGCATAAAAAGGCAGCCGGCCAGGGAAGTGGACGGCAGAAATCAAATACTGGAACCATGAACGGAAAGGTAACGATCGATGAAGGTCGTGGGTAATGGTGGAAGTGGGATGGAATAGAAAGGCTTTATCGCAGATCGAATGATGCTGATGTTGAATTGCCTCAATTGCCAATAGCGAAATTTTAAAAAATGATGCAAAAATTGGAGTCCAGATCCAAAGGCCTACAGATCCACTCGCTACAACTACCACCACATCAGCCATATTCCAAACACTAGGACAAGCAGAAACAAGTGATGCATTGTGTTTGTCTTCCCTGCAGATCATCTTCTACGAGGACAAGAACTTCCAGGGTCGCTCCTATGAGTGCAACAGCGACTGCTCGGAGATCTCCTCCCACCTGAGCCGCTGCAACTCCTGCCGTGTGGAGAGCGGCCAGTTCATGGTGTATGACCAGCCCAACTACATGGGGCAGCAGTACCTGCTGCGCAGGGGCGACTACCCAGAGTACCAGCGCATGATGGGCTTCAACGACTGCATCCGCTCCTGCCGCATCGTCCCAGTGGTAAGTCCAGCAAAGTACCTGGGAATCATATACACTCAGTCTGGTTGAACATGTGGGACCATGGACCAGACTCCAGAGTGGAAGTAAAACCATTTCTGTTGATAAAAACCAACATGATTCACCACCAAGAGCCTTTCACACTTTGTGTCTAACTCCAGGGTTTTTAAGACCAGAAATTCACTGTGATTATATGATCTACAGTAATGTATTCATTCATATTGTTGTACATGGCCCATTTCTGGGGGCAACCATCTAGAGGAGTCTAGTTGCCCCGTTGTCAACCACTTAAGCACGGTATACCTCCTTATGTTTAGAAACTTCTGCCATGGAAAATGAGTTTTCCTGGAGCATTGATTTACTCTGTTGAAATGGTGAAACAAGTGAGCATATTGAAATATGGATAATGATATAGGATAATTATCACTGAATTAGGGTTAGGGTTAGGGTTAGTATCAGCCCCTCTTGTGGCGTCACTATAAGTTATAAGTCTGCATCACTGTTGGTTTTCGTTTTGTTTTGTTTGTCCACCAGCACCGTGGACCCTTCAAGATGAGGATCTACGAGAGGGAGAACTTTGGAGGCCAGATGCATGAGCTGATGGACGACTGTGAGTCCATCCAGGACCGCTACCGCATGTCCGACTGCCAGTCCTGCAACGTGATGGATGGCCACTGGCTGATGTACGAGCAGCCCAACTACCGTGGAAGGATGCTCTACCTGAGGCCTGGCGAGTACAGGAACCTGAGGGAGATGGGAAGTGAGGAGATGAGGTTCAGCTCCATCAGACGCATCACAGAGTCCTCCTAACCACCCTACATCCAAAACGTCTGGGAAAGATGTTTTTTTTTAATAAACATGAAACTTTTTAAAACACAAGGTGCTTTCTTTAGTTAAAAAACTCTCAGCTAAAACTAGGAGGTGAACAAGGGAAGCCCCCCTCTGTATTCGAATATCCTTCAATCATTAATCAATGTGTTATTTTCATTGATATATGAAAAACAAATCTTCCTCTTAGCCATAAAGCGTCAGGCAGAGAGATTCAAAAGATGTTTTTTTTTCGTTTTAAGACTTTGACTTTATTAACAAAAGAAAGTGTTATCGAATACTCCAACGGTGAGCTGTGTAGTATTTTCATGTATAACTCTTCCCCCAGCTGTGCTGTACACCACAGCCACTGTGAATTCAATTCTATAACTTGGAGCAATGTTATGCATGCAATAAAATCCTTTGCTTCAAATATTCTGCTTTTGTCCCCTTGTCCTTACATTACAATAACTTACTTAATTTAATGTATTTTACAATATTAAATTGAATGCCTTGTACAATGACCGATCAATCCATTGAATGCATTGTACAATGACCGATCAATTAGTATAATGCCTTGTACAATGACATATCAATGCATTGAATGCCTTGTACAATGACCTATCAATAAATTGAATGCCTTGTACAATGACATATCAATGCATTGAATGCCTTGTACAATGACATATCAATGCATTGAATGCCTTGTACAATGACATATCAATGCATTGAATGCCTTGTACAATGACCTATCAATAAATTGAATGCCTTGTACAATGACATATCAATGCATTGAATGCCTTGTACAATGACATATCAATGCATTGAATGCCTTGTACAATAACCTATCAATGCATTGAATGCCTTGTACAATGACCGATAAGTGAGTCTTAAGAAAATAATTAAAAGAGGATACTGATATGCCTGCCTGAGATCTCCAGGCAGGGAGGACCCCACAGTTGAGGAGCCTGAACAGCAAAGGCCCAGTCACCTTTAGTGACAAGTTGAGATTTTAGGACCATTAGTAGGGCCCTGCTGGAGGATCTCAGGCAGCGGTCAGGCTCATAGGGAGTTAGCAGATCACAGATATACTGTAGGCATGAGCCTGACCATTGCGACTGCCAGTCCTGCTGATGTATGAGCAGCCCAACTACCGTGGAAGGATGCTCTACCTGAGGCCTGGCGAGTACAGGAACCTGAGGGAGATGGGAAACGAGGAGACAAGGTTCAGCTCCATCAGACGCATCACAGAGTCCTCCTAACCGCCCTACCTCCAAACGGAAAGATGTATTTTTTATTTTTTTATTTTTTTTAATAAACATGAAACTCTTTAAAACACAAGGTGCTTTCTTTAGTTAAAAAACTCTCAGCTAAAACTAGGAGGTGAACAAGGTAAGCCCTCCTCTGTATTCCAATATCCTTCAATCATTAATCAATGTGTTATTTTCATTGATACATGAAAAACAAATCTTCCTCTTAGCCATAAAGCGTCAGGCAGAGAGAGTCAAAAGATGTTTGTTTTTTTCATTTTAAGACTTTGACTTTATTAACAAAGAAAGTGTTATCGAATTCTCCAACGGTGAGCTGTGTAGTATTTTCATGTATAACTCTTCCCCCAGCTGTGCTGTACACCACCATTCAATTCTATAACTTGGAGCAATGTTATGCATGCAATAAAATCCTTTGCTTCAAATATTCTGCTTTTGTCCCCTTGTCCTTACATTTCAATAACTTACTTAATTTAATGTATTTTACAATAATCAATTGAATGCCTTGTACAATGACCGATCAATCCATTGAATGCATTGTACAATGACCAATCAATTAGTATAATGCCTTGTACAATGATATATCAATGCATTGAATGCCTTGTACAATGACATATCAATGCATTGAATGCCTTGTACAATGACGTATGAATGCATTGAATGCCTTGTACAATGACGTATGAATGCATTGAATGCCTTGTACAATGACCGATAAGTGAGTCTTAAGAAAAGATTTGAAAGAGGATACTGAGTTTGCCTGCCTGAGATCTCAGGCAGCGGTCAGGCTCACAGGGAGTTAGCAGATTACAGATATACTGTAGGCATGAGCCTGACCATTCAAGGCTCCTTGTCAATATGAAACCATTCCTGTACAACTCGAAACTTCAAGGTATGACCTTCATTCTTGTGTATTTTAGTTTGGCACTCAACTTGGCCAATAGCCTATGTGTGCATGGTGCTGTAAATGCTGTGAATGTAGTCATTTTGTCCATATCTGCTCCAATTGGAGGAAGATGCATCCCCCGTCCAACCTCTCTCCAACAACAGCCCACTTAGATGCCCTTATTATCACTTCCATCACCATAGGAAAAGCTACGGGTGAATTAGTGCAACCCGCCATGACGTCTACTCATCTGTAGTAAAAAAAGATTTTGTGGCACAGAGCTAAAGGCATCTCCCACTTGGCTGTTCGAACTTGGTTCCAAATCATCCTTGTGTGCTCTAAGACCTTCCCTTTCTACATTAAAAAGACAACCTAAACTAATGCATCTTTATCTTCTAGTATGAAAATCCCTCCTGCTCTCCGCCAAGTCCGCCAAATGGCTGTTCGTTGCGTTCACATTAGGAAAATGTATTTAATGAATTACTCTATATTGAAATAATGACCATTTTGATACAAACTGTTTTTTGCCTTCCTCGTTATTATTTCATGTAAACACAAGCATCCATATTTTTTCTACACCTACTTATTTCTGTTACGGGTTGTGGTGGACTGCACCTGGAGCTGATGCTTACTACATATGCAAGGCACCAGTCCACCGACACACTTTCAGGGGCAAAAAACCCCAAATTACCACTTCCTGGTCTTCACTGTCACTTCACTTCACTTCACTGGTGTAGACTGTCAAGTAACAAACAAGTCCAATACATTCTGCTCTTCATGATGATTTCCCTCAGTTATCTCTTTATTTCAATAAATTTAAGTTAGCTTAATTTCAAGTGTTGCTATATGCCATTATTATTATTATTATTATTATTATTATTATTATTATTATTATTATTATTATTATTATTGTTGTTGTTGTTGTTGTTGTTGTTGTTAATATTATTATTATTGTATTGACAACCTGTCTTCTGTATGTAGATGTGTATCACAGCCACAGTCTCAAAGGGCTTTTCAGTAACACTGGAACAACTGATCATATGTTCAATCACACCCGTTAATAAAACATAAACCATTTGTAACGGTGCATCATTATCCAAGACAGAGGTAGACATTTATTTTTAAGGGTAGCAGTGTCTGCTTGTTGTCTTGGATTAAATCGGAATCAAACATGAAACACAACAGTCCTGGTGCATATGTTGAGTCCTGAGGAGTCACTGTGACGTCACCAAATTCCACGACTCATCCTTGGGCCTGAAGGTATTTTTCGCGCTGAATAACCAGAGAGCTGTTCTCAAGAATGCGTTGGTGAATAATCAAAATGGAGCCCTGCTCACAATCTTTCTGATAACTCTACACCCTATCTAAATGGAGAACCGGCAGTATCTTGAATGACACGATGAGTCCAATCAATCAACGACGCTGACTCGTTTTGGACCGCACATCCATAAACAAAGACCACAGGTTCAGCGAGTGCAAAACCTACCAGAACAAGTCTTTGTCAGGCCTGTTGCCTGTACGAGTTCTGTTCGAAAAAAATCGGAAAAAAACAAACAAACCCGAAATGTTTACTGCATTGTATAGACCTGTATGCATAATGCAGCAATCAATATGTGACGCTGCCCCGATGACCGAGCTACTGAGAGAAGTTTCTTGTTGTTCGCCCTTTGTGTAGGAACAAAAGCAGCCTCCCGTCACACCTGCACACAATGCTCAATTACAGGCGCACAGGGGGCCCTATACCATCCTGTCCAGTCAGGGATTTAAACAATGGAGATGGAGATGTTTTGGGACGTTAAGCCACGTATAAAAGCAGCCGGTACGGAGCATTAGCTGTACAATTACCAGCCAAATATCACCAAACATCCATCCATCCATCCACTAAAGACTCATCATGACCATGGGCAAGGTAAGACATTCAGGGTAAATTCTCAAAGATTTCAAATCAACAACAATGGTTGGAATTCAATCGATGCTCAGTGAAGGCACTCCTATCCTTCTGCTTTTTCCACTGCAGATCATCTTCTACGAGGACAGGAACTTCCAGGGTCGCTCCTATGAGACCAGCAGCGACTGTCCCGAGCTCACCTCCTACCTGAGCCGGTGCAACTCCTGCCGGGTGGAGAGCGGCTGCTTCATGGTCTACGACCGCTCCAACTTCATGGGAAACCAGTACTTCGTCAGGAGGGGAGAGTACTCCGACTACCAGCGCATGGGCATGTCCGACTGCATCAGGTCCTGCCGCATGATCCCTATGGTAAGGCCTAAAACTCAAGTCACATAATTCACGTTATCTAGTTATTTGGTTCTTTGTGGACTGCTAACGATGGTTTTATTTTCCCCCATTTGCAGCACAGGGGACAGTTTAGGATCAGGCTGTACGAGAGGGAGAACTTCGGAGGGCAGATGCACGAGCTGATGGACGACTGTGACAACATGATGGATCGCTACCGCATGTCTGACTGCCAGTCCTGCAATGTGATGGAAGGCCACTGGCTGATGTACGAGCAGCCCAACTACCGCGGCAGGATGATGTACCTGAGGCCCGGCGAGTACCGCAGCATGAGGGACATGGGCATGAGCAACTCCATGAGATTCAGCTCCATCAGGCGCATCATGGATTCTTGTTAAAAAAAAGAAAATCACTACTTTCATGAATAGTAGGTTTTTAATAAAGGCTTGTATATGAAACCTACAGTTCTGTTCCAGTTTGTTTGATGTGTGATGATACTGGAGAGAAATATTTGGGGGGCTTTTCAAAGCTGTAAGCAGGGACGGATTCAATGGATAGGTGGCACTAGGTGGACATTTTATGTGTATTCATAACCAAATAAATACCTATTTACACTTATATTTATAGACCTTGTCATCCACATTTGCCAACAGCAGTGACTGTGGATAATTATGACTGGGGGATCCTAACTATTAACAGGAAGTGCTAACCTATTATCAAAATATTAGAAAATAATATCATTCATACGATAGATGAGGGTATGAATTACTCTGCTACACAAGGAGGGTCCAGTGTTTTTCCATCAGGAGCCAAATCCCCAACACAACATGTGTCTGCTTCAATGAGCGGAAGACTCACTGTGTATTTAGGCCTAGATGACCAACTTACTGTCCAGTTGAGTCCAGTAGACACAAGTCTATGCAGCTCTGCAGACAGATGGAAAAAGAAGGGTTTCTACAGTCAAAAGTTACACAAAAGATCTTAAAAGGATGCTATATCAGACACATTAGTCACAATAGTATTCAGGTAAACTAACAGCACTACATAAAAAGGGACAGCCATCCATTATGTATGTATATGTATATTAAAAAGCAATACATTCACGTAGACGGTGCCTTTGATAGACAGCAGCCATATGCAGCCTATATACAGTAGATGCTACACTAGTGCCAGGATTACACTGGACTCTGGACAGCTAAGTGGCTGCAAGGGCATAGCCCTCTGCCAACCTGACCCATTGCCAAATGCCAAGTCTACAGGCAAGCAGTTTGAGGAAACTCAGTGTTTAGATGACACTACACATAAGACTACACTGTTATGATTGGCCCACTTATTGCTGATAATAACAACAAGTAACAACAAAAAATGTGTACTCACAATCACAGAATGATCCGCCTGTTTCTGTGGTTCATGGTGGAACTGACAGCCAGAAGAGCCAGGTTGCAAGTTCTAGTTCCTGTTGCTCAGATACGTCTTTAGCTGATATAGGCATGAAAAGTTCATGCAACTGATGTGACAGCAAAGTCAAGGAGATAGATATATGCCAGTTTGAAGAAGTTGAGGAAAGCTGCTTTGTATGGCCTTAAGTGCATCACGTGTTCTCAATATTCAATAAGGTGCTTTTCCTGGTGCAGTTCAGCATGTTTTAATCAGTTTCCCCGGAATGGTGAGCCATTGGTGACGTGCAATCCTTGTGCTTGGTTTTAAGGGCACTTCCTCTTTCCAGAATGTGACATGAAACAAAGAAAATCGCCTCTTTAGTTCATTACTCAGGCTGTCGATCGATGGAGCTGGTTTATGGCGATTTATGACAGCACTGCCTAAGCTATTCTCCTTAAGCGTAGGGATGAATGTGTGAAGGCGTTTGTCTATACTGTATTTCTATGTCTCTGCACTCCCACTTCAGCCGCTGAAACTCCATCAAGATGGAGGGCGGCGGCTGGATGGTCTACGAGTGGCCCAACTACAACTACAAAGTAGTTCCTGAGGAGAAGCGGCTACCCGGACTATCAGCGCTGGATGAGTTTCAATGACTGCGTGCGATCCTGCCGAATGATTCCTGTGGAGAGTTTCTGCCAGGCAACTTGCGACCACGTTGTCATCAACTATTCTGTCTTTTTGGTCATTCTGGAGATGTCACAAGAACCCCACTAGAACACAGTGAAACCCAAATGTATTTCTGCCCAGGGAGTGGTTTTGGCAGAATCTGCAGGTGGGGAGAGCCAGTACTGGCAACCGGCAGAGGACTGAGGAAATTAAGTCTGAGTTAAGTCTTGTCACCTCTCTCTCTGGCTCCACTTCCTCTTCCAGCACTGGGAGAGTTCTCCGGCGGTGTGTCAGCAGCTGTCAGTTGCTCCATCACAAACGTCTTCACCACATCCTCGGCTCCTGGGGTCATCCAGCGCCAGCAGCTGCTGTTGCTGGATGGCCGCTTGACCCTCCTGGATCTCCACTAGGTGGCAAAGGGCCTGCCCCAGCGGATTCACCCTGTCCTACTGTTTGTCCGTCCATCAACCACTGTGACAGGTCTCTTGTCTATATCAATTTTGATATTGCAACACAACAAGAGCTAGTTAAAATTCTTTACATATTTTAGGTGGAATTTGAAACATTTTCATCGTGCCACCTGGTTGGAAAACCCTGCCCTACCCAATAAAACCAAAAAATAGCCTACTGGCTTTTTATATTCGCTTTCTGCAAGATTATTTAAAGGAAGCATTCATGGTTCATGGTGACAATTTCAGTTGAAAATGGTCCCACATTATGATTTGGATAAACAAATAAAGAGGTTTATTTGTAATGTGAATGTATGTATATATTGTTATTGTTATTATTATTATTATTATTATTATTATTATTATTATTATTATTATTATTTTATTAATTTGTGTATTGTTATCTTATTTTTAAGTTAAATAAAAAAAACATTTTCAAGAAGGAGTAAAATGTGCTGAGTCGGTGGTTTTGGATGAACTGACTTTGGAAGTGTTTGGCAGCAACACACGGGATTAGACCGAAGTGATACGGGGGGAAAGAAACGTCTGGACAATGCTTTTGAATCACGAGAACAATTGTCAAGATTGACAAGACATCCCTGATTCTAAAACCAGTAGCAAGAGTGAACCTACATAATTTAACCCAGTTTCCAAACTTTCCCAAACTCTTTTCCACAACGGTACATGTGTATACGAATGTTTCTGACTAATAGTTAGTGATGCAAGATTCGATTTTTTTGTAGCGAACAAATCTTTTAAATTACTTGACTCAGGAGTATGGAGTCACTCCAGCGAAAGAATGAATTAGGATTAAAGTAAAGTCCAAGGCATTGGCATTATTCTTAGTGAATGTGAGTGATTTACACTTTCACAGTCCGCCAAAATAAAAAGCTTTGACAGAATTAAAGTGATAAATGTGAGAATTCCATTCACAACTCTGAGCCGAACCGACTCTTCTGACTTTTGTTCATCATTCAGAAAGTCCTCCCTCACTCACTGTGTGTTACACCAACTCAACCAAACAGACAAATTGAACGACTCATCTTACTGAGTGACTCGTCAAGGACTGAATCTCAAAGAGTTGAACCTTTCATCACTACTAAATGTTGTCACTTTCCGAGTGAAACTTGTTCTGAACACAGAGTTGTTATTCTGGAACTGGAATTGATGAATTACATTGATTAGTTCAGCCTTGCAATTTCGAGCACAATAGATAGTTTCCATTATTTATGTGATTTAATTGAAATTAGAAAATCACGGCACCGCCTAGTGAGCACAATGTTTGAAAAACACTGATTTAACCAATAAAATGTCCATTTGAAGAGGACACTGAAAAGACACACATGGTTTTAAACAAGCATCTTTCTTTATTAGAATTATTATTATTATTATTATTGGGACACGAAGGCAAGAGGTAGGACAGGGCTTTTCAGTTGAAGTCTGTGATTCGCCGGAGAGACCCGACCCGGGGGCCAGTGCTGCCCCAGTCGCCGTAGCGTCGGTACTCTCCGGGTCGCAGGTAGTAGGTCCGCCCCTTGTAGTTGGGCTGCTCATACAGCAGCCAGTAGCCATCCATCACGTTGCATGACTGGACGTCCGACATGCGCAGGTTCTCCTGCACATTGGGACAGTCATCGCTCAGCTCCTGCATCTGGCCGCTCAGGTCTGGCCGCTCATATAGCCTCATCCTGTAGGAGCCACGGTGCTGGGGAGGGACAAATAAGGACATTTAGGTCCAAACATGTTCTAAAACTAAGGAATGGAGTGCACCCTAACCTCTTAAGCCCCAAGCCCATTTCCTGGACTCCGAGTGAGGTGGAAGGGTTGGAGTTAGTGTGGGTGGGCTTACACCTTCAGTGAGCTTACACCTTCAGAGACCCTAAGTAATCATTTGAGATGCAGCTTGACATGGTATGTCAATCTTTTCTATGAATTTTAAAGATATTAAACATATTTGTAATAGCGCCTAATAAAATTATTAATATTTTAAGTGTAAGGGGGCTTTGGACATTATACTCATGCCTAATGATGCCATTCCCATGCTCAATTATGTGTGATAAGTTGCTGCACCAAATCGTGGGTTGATACCATTAATTATACAGCTTTGGTACACTTTATAGCCATTTTTGACCACTCAAGAATGTGGAAAAGGGTCAAACACCCCCCCAAAAGAGCAGCTGACGATCTCATGACCTTGAAAAACATTTTAGAAAACATAATGCTGTGATGCAGTATCAATAACTTTTGAAAATTGGAGATTTGTGCAAATTTTACATTTTTGATGATTTTTACTGAAAATGGCTCAGAAAAACCCACTTATCTTCAATGTACCTGGACATCCCACACATTTTCTGAATGGTCTGGGTGTCTAGATTCTGGGTCTAGAGTCATAAAGCGTGATTATCCTAGAGGTCACAATAGGTCATTTTATACAGCAAGGTCAAGTTAAAAAAATGCTTTCATCACATTGAAATGGTTACTATGAGACCATATTTCATCACATGAATGCAGTTGGGCTCTTTGGATTCACAAGAGTCTCAGCTTTGTAGCAATACGCATGACTGATTAGGTACCACAGTGTGCAGAAATTGGGAAAAGAAATAAAGGCGAAAATAACAAAATAGTATTTTGTCAAACACGGACTGCATCGTGGACCTGCCGTGTCTGAAAACCCCTCAAATCGAGGTATCCCACCCTCCACTTACTGCAGGGATCATGCGGCAGGACCGGATGCAATCGTTGATGCCGATCATACGCTGGTTGTCTGAGTACTCCCCCCGGCGCAGGAAGTACTGATGGCCCAGGTAGTTTGGCCGCTCGTACACCATAAAGCAGCCGCTCTCTACCCGTATGGAGTTGCAGCGGTTGAAGTATGAGTGCAGGTCGGCACTGTCGCTCATGCACTCATGGTGCCGGCCCTGGAAGTTCCTGTCCTCGTAGAAGATGATCTGTGGACATTGGAGATGGAGATGGTTGGTGGTTGGCAACACGACAACGACTGAAAACGCTCGGTCCTCTCAGTAGTAGAACCATTTTGGAACCAGTTGGAAATGAACCCATTGGGATCTGGTTGGGAACCTGTTGGGAGCCACTGGGAGCTGTTGGGAGCTGTTGGGAACCGGTTTGGAACCGGATGGGAACCCATTGGGAACCGGTTGGTAAATGGTCCCAAAGATTTTGCACTAGGTTTGATATTTCAAAGCCTCCCAGTAGCGTTTAGCTCTTAGCTCTTACTGTAGAACCAGAACCTGTTCGACAGTAAGAATCTGGAGGGAATCTGGAGGGACTCCGTTGGGAACCCATTGGGAACCTGTTAGGAACCCGTTGGGAATCATTTGGGAACCTGTTGGGAACCTGTTGGAAACATGTTGGGAACCCATTGGGAACCCATCGGGAACTTGTTGGGTCGTTCGGTTCAGAAACATTGTTAATGGTTTTGCACTCGTTTTGATATTTCAAAGCCCCCCAGGAGCAATTTAGCATTTAGCGCTCTTAGCTCTTACCTTTCCCATGGTTTTATTTGCCGGGGGGGCAGGGTGGACACTCAGTGCCCCTCGTCCCCTCCGTCCTTTTATAAAAAACACTCTGCGTGATTGCGCAGCATAAAGTTTTGTTATTCAAATGGAGCTCTATTGGCAGATGGTGACGCTGATCGGGTTATGTATGGCCATCGCTTATTGTTTGGTTATTGGCCGTCGGTTATTGTTCCTTTGGCCACTTTTCACATGTTCATCACTATTGATCAAAACAGAGCCGAGTGACCCCGAGGTCAGTGCTCGCTGCACTAGGAAAACAACATGACACCCGCTGCTTTTTATCCCTCTTTATCAATGGCAAACACAGCTTCCACTGAAGCTCGGGTGTGTTATTGGAGATTTGAGCTTTGATTTAAGTAAATATTTATATCCTGACAGTTGAAAGGAAAGCTGCTTATTTTGGCCCATTTCTGCATGAAAATGAAAATCCCTGTGTCATTTTGACCTTATGACTTTATACTTCCATCCAGGAATATATTCCCATGTACCCTGCCTTGTGCTTCCAATAATCTAAAATGTACGTTCACTTGTTTGGCCATTTCTACTTAACTTGCGTTATGACGAAATAAAGTTCAGTTCAATGCAAGTAAAATATTTTGGATGGCTTTCTATTAAAGCTAGTTCAAATATATGTAATATCTCTCAGGTATTTTACTATAATGTATGCTTTGCAGCAATTTTCTTGACAGAAGAAGACAATTCCAGGTCCAGAAAGTAAAAGTCCTGTTTCCATGTTTTCCCTCCCTCCATGCACTAATAAGCTGGTTCCACTAATCAGTTGGACCTCTGAGTTGATGCTAATTAGCTAAATCCACAGGGTTGACTCAAAATCCGGATTCAAAATAGGAGCTTGCTCCACGAATCGACCTGGTATTGCAGTGCCGCTGGGAATGGTGCACCCCACTGTCTTAAAAATAACTTTAAAGAATGCACATGTTGAGCAGAGTCATCTCTCAAATGACATTCAGTTGTTGGTCAGGCTGGCCATGCATCAGAGCTTTTATTTTGTCCAGCGACATTATCCTTTTCATAACCATCTGTCTGCAGTTCCTTTCGCCTTGCTGCAAAAAGTATTTTCATCTCTGTATCCCTGCCTGCCACACAGTAGACAGTTCAATTCCCGAAAAGGAGGCAAGCAGCACTTACTTGTGCCATCTCTTTCTCACATGCTGGAAATCATATTCTCCTAAATGGGGGTTTTTCCTAGAAGATCTAGAAATCAGAGCTGGTCAAGGTGCTAACTGTCAGCCATTATTGTACGGAACAGCGAACCCCAAGTGGACAGAACATTGGCAAAAGGCCAACATTTGAGCCAAACGACAACAGGGTATCGCTTCTCGGCCTGTTGGCTAAGATCAAGGGTCGTGCCTGTTCTTATCAGTTTAATATCTGATACAGTATGTCCTTTTTAAGGGGATTACATATTAAATTGATTTTTAGGAACAGGAGCTTGCTCCATTCGTTCCAGTGACGCTGGGAACGGTGCACCCCACTGTATTTGTAAATATAACTTTGAAGAATGCAAAAGTTGAGCAGAGTCATCTCTCAAATGGCCTTCAGTTGTTGATCAGGCTAGGCCATGCATTAGAGCTTTTATTTTGTCCAGCGACATTATCTCGATATATCAATATCTCTCAGGTATTTTACTATAATGTATGCTTTGTAGCAATCGTCTTGACAGAGGAAAACAATTCCAGGTCCAGAAAGTAAAAGTCCTGTTTCCATGTTGTCCCTCCCTCCATGCTCTGATCAGCTGGTGCCACTCATTAGTTGGACCTCTGAGTTGATGCTAAT
>OMKR01110160.1:0-11495 GCA_900302355.1 Cyttopsis rosea | reverse complement strand
CGCTCTGACCTCGCACGCCACGAGGTGATTCATCCCCATTCGTCTAATCTCACTCTCGCACTGTAAACATTTTCCCGGCGATAGCATTTCGCCGGGTCCGTTTATTGCGCCGGTCGGTTTATCTCGGAAATCGGAAAAACATTTGTTCCGAGACTGAACTTTAATCTAATCTGGTGCCGCGCGGGTCGGGGGCCCGGCGTATAAACGGCGCCTGCGTTCCGCCGGAGAAGGTCAACAACAGCCGATCCGCTAATTGAGCCCCCGATGAGCGTCTTCCTGAGCCGCCGCCTTTGAACGTCGATAAACACACAGCGTGACGGCGCGCGCCGCCTGTGACGGCTGCCGTGCCGAAGCACACACACCGGGACATGCCGTCTCTTCGTACGATCGGCCCTGCTTTCGGAGATCGGGACGAGTGCGATCACGGACGAGGCTTGCGCGGTTAGGGGCCCTTTTCACGGCGGCCGTTTTGACGTTGATAGACGGGTAAACGCGGCGGATTTAATGCCGTGAATCGCGGGTGTGTTTCATTGGGGCGTGTTTACCCCTCCATACCAAAATGTCTGCTGGCGAAAAGGGTCCATCGGGGAGATATGAGTGAGGCGCCCGCACAAGATCCGTCTGATCTTTCTTTAAATGCCCTGTCGACAGCAACAGAGGGAGGAGTCGCCTCCTTATTTTAGAAACTCCAATAAAAGTCGAGGGGGCACAACAACGGACAGACGGGCCATTTGTGATGATGCCATCGAGGCGGGAGCGAAGAGTGCCTCGGCCAAGACATGGAGTCGATATCAATGGTATTTACAAGTTGTTGTTTTTTTTTGATTTACAAGGTACTTACGATTGGGAGCCCACCCAGTAGAGTAGAATAGAACCGAATAGAATTGCAACAATACTACTGGAGCGGGGCCAACGAGACACTCGACACACGCGGCCTTATATACACAAACCGTCAGTAAGCAGCTTCTTTCCATTTAAGGCGATGGAGCGGAGCAGTCTGGTGGCGCAAGCGTTGTTCAGGCTGAGTGACTGGAAGCATCGCCTGCAGAGCTACAGTATAATGCCGCCAGGGACAAACCAGACTGACCTTTTGCTACACTATTAAAATTTTTTTATTAATTAATCAATCTATTAATTAATTAATTAATTAGTTTACATTTATTTAACCAGGGTAGCGACATTGAGATTGAGATCTCTTTCTTCAAGAGGGCCCTGGCCAAGAAAAGCATCACACAAATTAAAAAAGGTTACAGACAAAGACACAAAAATATAAAAATGATTCGCGACATGAGCATTCAATCAAAAATAATGCATGATAAATGAATATATAAATAAAAAATTTGATGTATTGTTATTATTATTATTACTATTATCATTATTATTATTATTTATGAGAGACTTTCAAGCATCCCAAGAACATCTTAAAGGAAAATTAAAATAAAATGGGTTGACAAACCGCATCCCTCCCTTGCAGACTTTCCCAAATTCCCGCTGCTCCATCTACGGTCACATGTGTTCCTGTGCAGTTGAAAGAGGAGGGAGGCTTCCACTGTTTCCCCTGAACCTGATGAGATGACTATCTCTACTCTGCTGGAAAATTGCTTGAATTTCCCCACATTTTAAAAAAAAGCTGCAATTTGGTCCTCGCACAATTTACTCTGGCCTAGATGGGTGAGTTTAATTCTCTTTTCATTTTTTCAAATGTTCTAGGATGGCTGCCAGAGTTTTTCTATAATAATGGTAAGATAAAACATACAATGCTTATGCTAAATGCCTAGAATTTGTGTGTGTGTGTGTGTGTGTGTGTGTTTGTGTTTTTTTTTTTAATGGAAATAATCATTTCTGTAGATTAATTTTCACGAAAAACATCTATTCTAGACAGAATATGCATAGAAAATAAAGCATTGAGGAAAAAACATGAATAATCCAATTCATACTTGAAATGATTATTTCCATGCAATGAATGGTTAGTTACGGCACAGTTACAGTATGTATTGTGTGATGGAACACCAGTTCCGTTTTACATTTTCATCCCAAATATTGTATGTTTCTTCCCTAGTTTTTAGGGTGGCTGTTTCCAGACAAAACATATTTTACATTTTTACAACATATCTAAACACTCCAAACTCCTGAGATGCCTCTGTGAAGACTCAATAGTTTGACAGCCATTTCCTGCTTTTTAAAGGAGCAGCCAGAGTACAGATTACAGAGTAACGCTCCAACAACTCACTGTTCCGTCCTCTGTTTCATTTGTCCCGTTTGTTCATGTTTCACAGGGTTACGGAGAATGGCGGCCACACTAGCTTTTCTCCTTCTTTGCATTCTGCAAGCTGCGATCCCTCAAGATTTAACCCTTCATGGACCAAGGCCGCTGCCGGGGAGAGGCGACTCCCCAGAACCCACTCGAGCACCGGTGGCTCCAAACCCTAAAGGTTGTGAGAGTGAGTCGAGTCTATACTTAGCTCGGGGCCAAAGTGTTTACAAACTACAGACTCTGATGCTGTTATCTTTGAAGGCTTATCAGTGTGTTGCAGGAATCACACAGGGGATTTATCATTTTGAGGAAATTATACCAAGCCAGGGGAGGGGATTTGACTGGGTCGTACACAACTACCCAAAAATGACAAATAGCCTAAATTTACTAAACTCACTATGCAGATAAAACGGTAGAATGATGGGTATATGGTGTTTTATGACGCCTACTGAAATATTCATCATGCATCCCAGCTCGCTGCCCAACTCGCTGAGTAACTTTAGTCAAAACAAAATCTCTTTGAATTATACTTTAGTAACTAGTTAGTTCATTTCAATCCGGTTCCAAATTTAGCCAATGGAAGTAGGAGCAGGGCCTATGTGCATGCACCTTTTCAGAATGAAACCCTTGAACATCTCCTGGCGTTCTGTCCTCTCGCAGTGACCGTCGACTGCCCCATCAAATTGTATTTCACCATCGACACCTCGGAGACCATTGCGTTGCAGGAGTCTCCGCCCGGCATCCTCGTGGAGAACATCAAGGAGTTCACCAAGATGTTCGCCCAGAGGCTGTCCGACGAGGAGTACCGGGGCCAGGTCCGGATCACCTGGTCCATTGGGGGACTCCACTACTCCCAGAAGCAGGTGATTTTCAGCCAGTTCTCCACCAGGGAGAGCTTCATCAGGAGCCTCAGTGGGATCAAGTACCTCGGAAAGGGCACCTACACCGACTGCGCCCTCACCAACATGACCCACGAGATGACCCACCACTTCCCCGGTCGCAAGGCCGTGCTCTTCTCCGTGGTGATCACGGACGGTCACGTGACGGCGAACCCGTGCGGGGGCGTTAAGTTGTCCGCCGAGAGGGCGAGGGAGCAAGGGATCCACATCTTCTCGGTGGCGGCCTCCAGGAATATCGATGAAATCGGGATGACGGAGATCGCCAGCTCCCCCGCGGAGGTCTACCGTGACGACTACATCGCCGTGGAGGTTGTCAACGGGCGACCGAAGATAATGACAAATTCTATTGATCGTATCATCAAAACCATGGTGATTAGAAGATCTTATGCTTTTGTTGAGTGTATTAAAGTGGTAATCCATAAAATGGACTGTGTTGGGTGGATTGCACGACACTAAGTCCCAGAATTCCACTAGAAACTGCAAGGATTTTGTTTTTCATCATCCAACATGTTTACTCTTGTCACTTTCTCATCACTCGCGGACCCCGCCACCAACAATGGAAACAGCATGTCAGCACATGACTGATTGTTTCTTCTTCAATCAAATATGAGAAAAGAATCTGACGGATTACGACTTTAAATGAATCGTGATTGTTAGATTTTAAGATTTGTTTGGACTTTTCATTGATTGATTTTTTTTTGTTGCAGAAATATCAAGCCTATTTACAGGTAAGACATGTTACTCAGTCATACAGTATGAGGTCATTATAATGGAATGCTTCACGTCATGTGTTGTGACATAACAGTGTTTATGTGACATAAACACTGTTTTCCGTTGGTTTTGTAGTGTTACAAACATTCATGTCTGGAGACCCCGGGCAGCCTTGGGCCAAAAGGTTACAGAGGTGCAAAGGTTAGATGCTTAATCATAGATGCACAATGATTTGACATATCTACCTATTTCACTCCATCCACCAAGGTATATTTATGAAATATCAATGGTTTCTTTGTTATTAGGGCACAAAAGGAGAAAGTGGTCATCCAGGAGAAAAAGGTGAAAAAGGTTATTGGGTAAGAAAGAACAAAACGATGGAGTTGGTAATATATACAATGTATATGATACTACTACTTCTATTATATAGTTATACTTTTACTTTTACTGCTGATATATGTTTTCACAGGGCGACCCTGGTATCGAAGGTCCAATTGGACGACCTGGTCCGAAGGTTTGTTGAGTAATCGGACTGATCGTATGTTCTAACAACGTATCCATCTGACACGTTATTCTCTCAATAACCTCCTTCTGTGCTCCGATCCAGGGAGATATTGGTTTCAAGGGTGAGATGGTAAGAAACAAATATTAACATTTAAATTCGAGATATTTTGTTTCTTTCTGCTGATCCATAAATCCAATGAAAACCGTGCAAAATTCAATTCCGATTCTGATTTTCCTGGACAGGGTGAAATCGGAAATATGGGATCCAAGGTAAATAGCTTTCTTGTTCTTATATATTATGTTCATCCATTACATTATTTATTGTATTGTAGTGTGTAGTGAGTTTCCACCTGCAGTAACTGCAATTCTATATCTGAAAATAATTACTGTTTCCCACTCATCAGGGCGTGATAGGATTATCTGGCAGGAATGGAACTGATGGACAAAAGGTGAGTGTGTGTTTTATTCTGTACTTCACAAAGTGAATGTGACTTATATTATTACATGATATTAGTATTCTATGGAATCTAACATGTTTTGGGAAATCTTTCAGGGTACGATCGGTCGAATCGGAGCTCCCGGTTGCAAAGGTGATCCAGGGGACAAGGTGAGTCGGTCAGTGACTGTTTTAAACTGTAGGTGTAACAACTGAACATGAAGTCTATGTATAATATTACTTTATATTGCCATGACAATTAGTGAACTAGTGCAGCATCTTTATGTGTAAATCTCATAATAGTTAAACCTTGAGGGAAAGTTTGTTTGATATAAAATCTGATGTAACATAATAGCCACGATTGTAAAAATGTCCTATTTCTGCTGCAAAACGTATATTTGGTTGTTTAATTTATGTATTAAATGTATTTAAAATGATCTGTGTCTGAAAGGGACTGGAGGGCTTCCCCGGTGAAGCCGGTGAGACAGGACAGCCAGGCATTGACGGACAGAAGGTACATTTGCACATTCATTAAATTAGAAAATAACACATTTACTTTATTGTCACTATAGATTTCTCACCAGTCCACAAGATGGAAAAAATATTCTTTCTTTACTTCTTATAATATTGCTATTTTCAATTTATTGTGATTGGGTCAATTTCTTTTTTATTCACTTTCTACTTTTTATACAAAATTTTAAGAGTGTGTGCTTATTGTTATATTTCAGGGTGATCTAGGCCGGCCAGGGAAATCAGGTCCGTCTGGCCCTGATGGTGAAGCAGGACCAAAGGTATTTATTTATCTGATCATCGCAGCCAAATGCATTGTCCTTTGCCCACTCAGTCAAAATAATTAACAAAATGTTTTTTTTTTTCCAAGGGTGAAGACGGAACACCTGGCTACCCAGGGGTGCCAGGAGACAAGGGGCCCCTGGTAAAGTGTAATAATTAATCTTGAATAATTTGAAGATTTGTTTACAGATGTGGTTCTGAATTGATCAGTCATTTTGACTCTTGCAGGGGGTTGATGGGGAACCTGGACCAAAAGGCGAACCTGTAATTCCTCCATTTTTAATTTAACTAAAAATGTATATTTTCAAATTCTGAGAAACTTCCTTTATCACTAAAAATGTTGTTGAAACGTTTTGATAGGGACGGAGAGGAGATATTGGACCAAAAGGTGCCCAAGGGCCTGAAGGGCCAGGTGGAGAGAAGGTAGATATTGTTTTTGTAGGGGTGTTGTACATAAATTCACATATTAAATTCAGAAATGTCTTTTTTGTTTGTTGGTAACTTATCCATAACAAACCGTGGAGACAATATAATATATTAATGTAATACAACATTTCATCAAATGGCAATAAATACCAAAATATGAAAAAAAAAGAAGAAAAACAAAAAAACTAAACATGTAGAGAAAGGGAATAAAACAGTAATCTAATCCTTGGTGATTTACCTTCCATCGGCCTAATGTCTGTTTTGAAACAAGTGAGAGAGAATTCCCCAGAATTTCTTTCTTTCTGCTGCTGTTCCTCCCAGATAAGCTGGTCTCCCGACATTTCATTCCTCGGTATAATCTCGCACACAGCAACCATTTAATATTTCACAACCACATTAACAGATACATTCTTTGCATATTTCTACGGCACTTAAATCTGACAGAGGACAGGGGGGATTTTTTGTAACTGCAATAACGCTGTGTTTTGTATACATTTCTTCAAAGATTAATGATGTGGCCCAAACCCTGACGTAATCATTTCTTCTCAAAGGGAGAACGAGGGCTGGAGGGAGGCCGAGGCCGCCCGGGGGAAGATGGACTCAAGGGCGCAAAGGTGAGGGAGTCGGTGTCGTGGGTGGATTTTTGGGGAAAGCGATGAGTCGGGGGCCGCGGGACTTTCCATTGAGAAATTTCCATCTAAGTCACGCCTTCGTGTACCGGATGCTGTTTCCATATCTACTGTATATCTAATAATGATGTTTGATCTGTTGGATGAAACGGCTAATTCATATTAAAATAACAAAGGGGTTTTTTTTCTCTCCTCTTCCAGGGAGACCAAGGGCTACCAGGACCACGGGGCAAGCCAGGATTCCCAGGAAGCTCTGGGGGAAATGTACATTGTTTATAAGATCGTTTTAAAATATTTACGACAGAGGAGCTTAGCTCACCCCAAACACAGCCCACTCTCTCGTGTGATTTCACTCTTCTAGCCTGCCCGATGACTCAATGTAAAGCCCTGCCTTTCTTGGTCTCAGGGAACAACGGGAAACCCTGGAGATCCTGGACAGAGAGGAGAGCCGGGCCCGAGTGGACCAAAGGTGAAGAGGGATTTTTTTTAACCTGGTCCTAACATTAACCAAATATACATGTTCATGCTATTGTTTTTTTTAAATTATTGATCTGTACATAGGGCGACAATGGACGGGATGGATTCAGCTACCCTGGTCCAAGAGGACCCACGGTATGGCTCCCTCTTGGTCCCATGAAAACAAGACTGTCCTATGACCTGACTGTATAGATCAAATCGACAATTCAACGTTGTCGCTTCCAGGGAGACCGCGGCGACCAGGGGAGAAAAGGGCCCCGTGGGAGCAGAGGAGAATGTGGCCACAAGGGAGCACCTGGAGACAGTGGAACACCAGGGGAAGACGTAAGATCATCAAATTAAAACAATTAACCAATAATGACGCAGTTAAACTTCAGTTCCCCACTAGAGTGTGTTTCCACTGTGCAGGGCGAGCCGGGCCCCTGGGGTGAGCCAGGGGAGAGAGGGCCGAGTGGCGATCCTGGATCTGATGTATGCAAGTTATAATGAAAATCGATTCATCAAGGACTTGACAGGTGTCTGCAGTTTGAAATGGAACGAAAAAACTAAAACTTTCCTTTCTGTATCTGCTGTTGTGCAGGGTGATATTGGACCAGGAGGTGATCCGGGGCTCACTGTAAGTAGAATTATACAATGAATTAAAATGAATCATATAACTGTTAACATAGATTTGTTTGGTTTATAATGAATAATTATTTAGTATTAAAGGTGCAGTGTGTGGAATTTAGTGGCATATAGCGGAACAGACTTGGCAGAAATTGAATATATTTATAAGTATGTTTTAACTAGTGTATAATGAAAATAAGAATCGTGTTTTTGTTACCTTAGAATGAGCCGTTTATCTGTACATGCATGGGGGCTGGAGCCCCTTCCATGGAGGCCGCCATGTTGCACCACCACAGAGTTTCTACAGTAGCCCAGAACGGACAAACCAAACTGGCTCTAGAGAGGGACTTTCGCGACTTTCGTTTTTCGCGAGTTTTGTGGCCACTGTAGCTTCTCCTACACGGAGGGGAATTCAATTGGCTGCAACCTCACCGCTAGATGCTACATTCTACACACTGCACCTTTAAGTAGACACACCTGAACCCAGTCAATGTACCTAACAACTCCCCCAAAACAGTCTCAATAGTCACCAATAGTGCACATTTTACAGTTTATATATTTATATCATTACAGTTCTTTGCCCTGTAATGATCAAAGCCATGTTACATACAAAGGATTTCCATTTTGTTATTGCAGGAATGCGACGTCATGACCTACATCAGGGAGACCTGTGGTTGTTGTGGTAGGAACCTCTACTGTATTAATAGACATGCAAACAGATAGTGACATGATGAGTTTTCTTTCAAGACGGTGTTGTCATTGTCTTTTTCCAGACTGTGAGAAACGCTGCGGAGCGCTGGACATTGTGTTTGTCATCGACAGTTCGGAGAGCGTCGGGCTGACCAACTTCACGCTGGAAAAGAACTTTGTCATCAACACCATCAACAAGCTTGGCTCCATGGCCAACGACCCCGCATCGCTCACTGGTGAAATGAAGCAAAAACACAGAGCTCTTTGAATGCTTTTGTAGGCGCTTTTTCCAAAAGCCTGGAGAATATGAACGTCCTTTTCTCAAAGATACAATCAGCTGGCTTCAATATTGGATATAGAGTCTAGAATTATTTGGACAGTCGATATGATGCGAGGTCGGGGTCGGTAAGCTTAAGAAAATCCGACGACGGGCAATTCGCGTAAATAGTGGAAAGAATTGTGTTGAGATATCTTTCAATATTTCATATGGTGCTTTTTAGTAGTAGTTAATATTTTACTGCTTTTTCTATAGGCACACGAGTTGGAGTAGTACAGTACAGTCACAATGGGACCTTTGAGGCCATTCGTCTGAATGACCCCAACATCAACTCCATGTCTGCCTTCAAGACAGCTGTGAAGAACCTGCAGTGGATAGCAGGCGGCACCTTCACACCCTCAGCTCTCAAGTTCGCCTACGACAACCTGATCAGGGACAGTCGAAGAGCCAAGGCCAAAGTGTCCGTGGTGGTGATCACAGACGGGCGCTTTGACCCACGCGACGATGACACGCTACTGACCTACCTCTGCAATGACAACAACGTGGTGGTCAACGCTATTGGGGTGGGTGACATGTTTGGACAGGTGGAGGATGATGAGATCCTGGGGTCAATAGTGTGCCAGCAGAAGGACCGCGTGACTGGAATGAAGCGCTTTGCCGACCTGGTGGCTGAGGACTTCATTGCCAAGATGGAGACCGTGCTCTGCCCTGGTTAGCCTTTAACATAAAACTTACTGTCTATACATGACAACTACACATACATTCATTGATACTAGCACGGAATGTTTCTCGCCCCGACAGTAATTTGTTTAACACTTATGTTTAATTTTCTTACTCTAGAGCCGGTGACTGTGTGTCCGGATCTCCCTTGCAAATCTGGTAAGTTGTATTCACAGCATACACGCATGTCATGCAGGGACCGACACTCACTTTAAGAAGTAAAGGTATCCTATATAACTATAATCCATATTTCAATATCTTACTTGTTTGACCATTTTTGACAGAACAAATCAATGTGCTAGGATAACTTTTTTTTTTCTTGGCAGAAGTTTCTAAACATACAGAGGTATAACCTATTTTTTCTCAACATCAGAAAAGTGGTTGACAATGGGTTATCCAGACTGCACAAGATGCTTGACAATGACCCAAATCTGGTTGCCTGGGGCAACTGGAAAACCATTGTTGTTGGCCCCTGTCATGCCAAGAGCAGTTAAAACTAGGATTGTCAAGTTGAATGACTTATTCCCTCACTGTCTTCACAGAGCCTGATGTGGCCAAATGTGCACAACGGCCCGTTGAAGTGGTTTTCCTATTGGACGGCTCAGAGCGCCTCGGTAACGACAACTTCCGCCAGGTTCGTGGGTTCTTGCAAGAGTTGCCAGAACGACTAACCCTGGCCCGGAACAAGAATGACCGAATGCGAGCTCGCCTCGCGCTGATTCAGTACGGCAACGAGAACGAGAGCCACGTGGCCTTTCCTCTCACACACGACGGCGCCATCATCTCCGACGGCTTGGCCCGGATGCCGTACCTGGACTCGTCGTCCAGCGTGGGACCCGCTGTTCTCCACACCATCAACAACATCCTGGCCAGGACAGGAGTGCGCCAGACCAGACGGAACGCAGAAATTTCCTTTGTTTTCATCACAGACGGCATCACTGACACCAAGGGCCTGGAGGAGGTAGTCAACGCCATGCGCAGGGCGCAGGTCGTCTCCGCGGTTATTGCCACAGGAAGTGATGTCGATCAGGACGTTTTAGTCAAGCTGGCTATGGGTGACCAGGAGGCCATCTTCAAAGCCAATGACTTCTCTGATCTGTCTCGTGCCAGTTTCACTGACCGTTTCATCCAGTGGGTGTGTTAAGGTTTGGCTGACTGTCAGGACATGAAACACTGTAGGTGGACTCAAGATAATACTGGTGCTACTGCTGTCGTATCTAGCATTTGTGGGGCGAGAAGATGTTTTGTTTATTATGGTTCCTGCCGTGCACTGTAAGGGCTTAAAATTTTGCCACTTGATATGCATTATTTGTGCTTCACTGGATTCTATCAGAAAATATATTCACAACCAACATTTTCATATATCGCCTTCATACATTTAAGCAATTACAAATACAAAGCTAAACTGATACTTATATTATAAACTGCAGTTTATTGGACACAGTGCGAACAATTTTAAGGTGCTCCGAAACCCCCAAGATATATTTTACACTTGACAGCTTTACGCAGCATAATCATGAAAACACCAGATTAACCAAACGAAAAAATAATCATCATGAACAATATGCATTGACATTTATAGTAAAAGGTGTTTCAAACAAAACATGCCAACATCACTTTCTATGCAGTGACTCAGTATCGACAGTTCCTTGCCCACTTGTTTAGCACAGTTGGAGCAGTGGACGGATGAGTGGGTTTGGTTCGGTTGAAGGGGCCGCATTCTTTTAAATTCTTCTGTGTCCGCACCAGACGCTCACCGTCACCGCCCCTCTTACATCATGTCCAGCTGCACAGAAAGAAGACAAAAAGTACTTTTAAGAGATTCGGTGTCAAATGTCTCAAAAGGCCAGACACATAATCACCCACGCGCATGGACACTTCCTCCAAATGTAGCAATAATGGCCTTAGCATATACCCAGTGGAGAATAGTCTGTTAAGGAGGCCTTTCAGAGTGATTTCCCAAAGCCACTTACCAAGTCATCCACATCTCCAGCATCATCCTCCGGAGGGGCCGCCGCTTCCTCTTTCTTCTCCTCTGAAAAGAGGAACTACAAAGCAATAGGCTCCCGTTAAT
>OMKR01110157.1:0-11875 GCA_900302355.1 Cyttopsis rosea | reverse complement strand
TAGGAAGATTGAACTATTGATGGATGGTGTTATGACCTTGATAAAAGTAGCCCATATTTTATGAAATGAATCAACTTTGATTTTGGATATTACCAATAACCTTTCCATTGATATGTATTCTATTATTAGATGTAACCATTGGGATGTGGTGAGATAATCTCTGTTTTTCCAATTGAGTAATATTATTTTCTTGGCGATTGTTAAGGTGATCAAAATAGGTTGCCGGCGTTTGGGTGGTGGGTCAACTGAGGAGATGTCACTGAGGAGACATGGTTGGGGAAACTGGAATGCTGTGCCCCAAAAGGGAGGATAGCTTCTGGGTGATGGTTTGGATTGATGGGCAGAGCCAGATGGCATAAAAGTAGTTATCTCTGGTATTGAGGGAACAATGAGAGCAAGTGTCTTTGTCCAGGAACCCCATTTTGAACATTTTGTCAGTGCAAAATCTTATGATTATGATTATGATCTGAATGAGTTGCGTTTTGGAATTGCGTGTCATAGAGAACGTGTTGTTGCAAATAAGCTTCAAAAAGTTGATATCGGGGGAAAGAACAAGGTCTCTTTCTTAATCCATGGTTGGTAGGCGGACAAGGGTCATCTGTTTTTAATAAGAGTTGGTATTTTCTGAAAAAGGGATTTTTAAAATTGCCTATGAGTAGGTGGTTGGAGGGTGTTGTTCTTTAATTTGATTTTTAGTGTTAGAGACTGCTGTAGTTGAAGTTATTGCAGGAAACTGTGACCACCAATATCATACCTTTGGGGTTGAGAAAGATAGAAGTGATGTTCAGAAATGTGTTCCAGATGAATAATTCCTTGTCATTTCCAAAACCTGAAGAATATTGGTTTGTTTTTAACCAGAAAATCTGTGCCAAATTAGAGTGAATTTGTTTGGAGATGGAGTGTAACCGCTGAGTTTGTTGAATGTCCACCAGGCTGACAGTCATTGTGATAAATGGGTTTTTAAAGCAATTATGTTTCTTTATAGATCCAATAAGTAATGGAACATCAGATATTGATAATTCCTGACATTTTGATTGTTCAATATCTGATGGCTTAGATGGTTTGCCAAATAATAGTATCTGAAGTTTGGGGCTGAAGTGGACATCCTTGTCTTGTACCACGTTGTAGAGTGAAACACTGTGAAGTGTAACCATTGGTGATGACATAAGCAGATGGTGAGTTGTACAGAATTTTGATCCATTTAATGAGTGATTCTCCAAAGCCAAATTTGTTGAGGCTGGAGAAGAGATATGTCCAATTAACTCTGTCAAATGCTTTTTCGGAATCTAAAGAAGCAATAATGGTATTTTAGTTGTTCCTTTGAGATCAGACTGAATTAACTGCGCATATTGCTGGATGAGTGTCGGCCATGTTTGGTCTGGGTGAATTATGTACAGTATGTAATTCTGTTGTAGTGTTTTACTAATGATCTTTAAGTCACAATTAATTAGGCTTATGGGTCTATAACTGGATTTGAGAGTTGGGTCCTTATTGGGTTTGAGCAAAACCGAAATGAGAGCTGTATTCATGTGTGGAGGCATGGTGGAGGTTGACTTCGTATCTCCGTAATCTTTCTGATGAATAGTGCGGATATGAGTGGCCAGAAGTGTTTATAGAATTCCACTGGGCAGGCATCTGATCCAGGTGATTTATTGTTGGGCATAAAAAAGAGAGCTTTCCTAAGTTCTTCTACAGGTAGGGGTTGATCTAATGTGGTAGCCTGCTCTGTGGATAGTTTTGGGAGGACGATGTCATCTACGAATGAGTTAATGTTTGATATAGATGATTTATTATCTGAGTGATATAGCTTATTATAAAAGTCTCCGAATATTGTATTGATGTGTTGCGGGTTGTGTGTAATAATACATATGGATCTTTGATGGCTGTGATAAGTGTTTTTTCTATATCGCGTTTTAGTTGATTAGGAAGAAATTTACCTGATTTGTCATTGAATTCAAAATAATTCACTCTTTTTTGTTGCATGAGGAATTGTGTTTTTTGATGGAAAATATTATCAAGTTGGGATTTTATTGTCTGGATCTCATTTCGGATTTGCTAGTTGGTAAATGGGCTTGTTGGGAGCGCAAGTCTTTCAATAGTTATTCTAGTTTATTTTGGCATTCTTGTATTTTTTTTTGTACTTTATTTTTTTTATTCTTGTACTTTATACTTTATTCTATTATTTGTCTTGTGAGTGGAGAATGAAATAATGCTACCTTTCAGATTTGCCTTTGCCGTTTCCCAGAGTAGAGAAGGTGATATTTCTGGAGAGTCATTCAGTTCAATGAAGGATGTCCATTCTCTGGAAAAGTAATGGTTAAATTATTTCTGTCAGAAGTGATGTGTTAAACCTCCACCAACCAACCCAAACCCTCTGGGCTCAGGTTGGCTTCATTAATGAGGATAAAACTAATTGGACTGTGATCGGAGATTATGACGGTGGATTTCACGATTAGTGATTTTTGACATTACAGAGTTACTTTTTAAAACATATTAAATTCTAGAGAAGCTTTTGTGGGGTGGTGAGTAATATGTGTATTCTCTATTACTGTATGTGGATTATTTGATCGCCAACAATCGCCAAGAGCAAGGTCACCCATATTGTTTTATAGTGTCACCAGGACTTTATTATCTCTGGTTTGTGAATGGTCTAGGATTGTTGAAGTCCCCTCCCAGTATAATAATTGAATCTGAGAATTCCAAGAGTTTTGAGAATATGTTGTGAAAGAAATTTGGGTCGTCCTCATTGGGGCCATAAATATTAGCTATGGTTTATTTGATGTTTCCAATAATTCTGTTAATCATTATGTACCACCCTTCTGTGACTTAAATCGTAGTTTTATTCTGATATGGGATACTTTTATTGATCAATATTGAAATGCCAGATGCACGATGCAGAAAACATCTGATTAACCCAATTAGCTCTGAGTTTGAGGTGCTCAGATGCAGTGAGGTGAGTTTCTTGTAGGAGACAGAATCTGGGATTCATCCTGGTGAGGTGAGTTAGGATTTTTCTACGTATAGCTGGTGAGCCTATGCCCCTCACATTCCAACTAACAAACTAAATGGATGCCATTGTGGTTAGTTAGGTGGTGATGGGTGTGGATTTGTAGTTTTCCCATGGCAAAAGCACTGTGCATCCAGGGCAATAGCTATACTACCGTGCCCATGTTTTCCTGTAGATACATCTGTTTTTTTCCTTTACATTCATTTTTACTGTCCTACTATTGTAGGAAGTTTGTAGGGATACATATCTCCACAAAACACTGACATATAGACAAAGATAAACATATAACACTCTAGACATACATATAGTGAGAGTGAATAGAGAGTGAGAGAGAGTGATGAGAGAGGTAGAGAGGGAGGGATTAGGAAGGTGAGATGATGAGAGAGTGAGCAATATTTACAATCCTGACATAGATAGAATGCTAATTTCTGCGTCTCGGATATCAGACTTTGCAGAATAACCAGGGTGTGGTGGAGGAGTCTTGGAACAACAGACCATCTATATATAATTTATCAACAACCAGTGATACCCGTTTACCCTTCTGCCGATTCTCCTTCAAGATGGGGTACAGGACATTCCATGGGTTGTTGATCTCCCAGGGAAATTGGTCATTCATACCCAGCGTGGTGCCCTTCAGTCCTTTGCTTTTAACCAGCTCCTTGTGTTTGAAGTGTTCAAACTTGGCAATGATGGAGGGGGGATGGTTACCCACGTGACTTCCCAGTCGGTGGACACGGTGAAGGGTGATTTGCTTCACAGTGTCCGTCGTCCGCGTTTCAGGGCGCTGTGGAGGAAGTCTTTCACCATCTTCTCTGAGGTCTTGGTGCTGCTCTCGGGGATCTCGGAAAAGATGAGGTTGTCCCGCATACTTCTGGATTGGATATCCAGGATAGTCTCTTTCATTATTTTATTTAATTTTTCTCCATTGTGAGGTGCTTCACAAAGATACAGATATATTCCATATAAAATGTAAAGTCTAATAGATGACAAGAAGATTCAGCACTGCATTTTATGTAAACCATTTTCCTAGCAATTCTGGCAACACTCCATACTTGAAAAACTTTGTTGCCCTCATACCATGTCTTTCAAAATTTGAATCTGGGGTTATTCTCTCAATATATAATTCTGAAGGTGTCCACACACAAAAGTCACAGAATGGTGATTTTGTAACATGAATCTGGCACTGTACTTAGTGAGAGTAATAGTTGTGTTGTCTCTTAAGTTTCAGTGTCACATCTGAGTCAAGTCTTTCTCTTTTGACAGTTCTGACAGTGTCTAGTCTTTTGCCAAGTAGGGACATTTGATCTCCAAGTACCCAAAACCACAACAGTCACAAGACACCTTCCCATGAGGGTAAGATGAGGGTATTGCAGAGAAACGTAGAGTCCAGTGGGGGTTACATCAAAATTTAGATGTTTTGATGACATGGTCTCTATGTATGCCTCCTTTGCCTTGGTCATTAATAAAACATACAAGTTAAGTTTGGTGCATAAATATACATGTCCTTTTGATTAGTGAACAGCAACTTCATAATTTGCCTTTAATCTTAAAATGATTAAATAATATTTTGTTGCTGCAGTTGTAAACTTTGGGAGACTCTGGGTTGCATATGACTTTCACAAGTGATTTGGGAGGCTGATTATCATTGCACTTTATAACTGCACCAAACTTGCAAGCAGTTATCCTGCCACATCTGAAGGTATACCACATCCTTGATGAAGCCACTGATCATCTGTGATTAACAAATCCTCAAAAGCCTTAGCACATTTGTCAAGAAGCTCATTGTGGGTCAAACCAACATTCTCAGCTTCATAAAGTTGTCCTAATGGTGTAGGATAGCCGTCTTTCACAGCCATAGGGACAAGGTCTTTGGAGTGTTTTGCAGCTACAGAGAGCATGGCAGCTCTTGGGTTTGCATGCTTGAGCTTATCCAGAAAATGTGCAATTTCATTTTCTGTAGGTTTAGGTGTAGCATCACAGGGCCCTGACTTTCTTGGCGTAGCTTCACTGACCACATTCTCGTCCACTGGATTCAAAACCTTTCTCCTCCGCATTCTGAGACAGATCAGATCTATAGAAGACAGTTTAGAGTAGCATATTTTCTTTTTTTGTGCAGGCTGAAGTCACTGACATGGCAATGAAGTACATGGTGTGTCATTGCGCATCCTCACTGCACATAACTGCAAACATCATTCTTGCTGCATGCAAACATGTCTGCAAGACCTGCCATACATGTACAATGGGCTGTCCAAAATGTCCCTGTCTTCTCTGCAGCTATCCAAGGTTTCAAGGGGGGCTCATTCATTCTTTGGCTGTGTTTCACCTTCACAAATATATAACGTTAGTGAGTGGCAGTGTTAGCTATGAACAAAGTAGGCCTAAAACTTAGTTTTCCAAATAATAGTTGTAATAAAATAAAAACTATTTCTACAAACCTGTCCACATACAACCAGAACATCCTTGATTATTGGTGTCCTTGTCACTTTAATTTTGCCAACAAATCCCACCTCAAAGTACGATCAAGTGTCACAGCTTTTGTATGCCTTCAGGCTTTGCTTTGTATATTTCCCCGGCGTCAAAATCAGGTACATATACTGTATATGTCAGGAAACCCAATTTCTGGCAACATGTCAATGTCTATGGACCACTGGTTATTTGGTAAGTTGTAAAAATCACTGTCGAGTCCAACAGTCTTTAATTTAAGCAAATAATCATTGGTTTTACTCCTGGTTTCGCAGTTTCCCCTACTAAAGGCAGCCATGTTGCAAAGTGCACAGAATATAGCAATAAAAATAATGACATTTTTTTCCACACTCTCCAGAAAGTTTTGTATTCAGTGATGGGCTATTTTCCCTGCATAACCATGGCTGGAATCTCCTAAAATAGCAGTGCAGTCCAACATCTTCAGCTTGGCAGGCAACATGCTGTGTTGTAATAGGTGAATAGATAGATTAATAAAAATGATGACATGGTGCCTTTTATTCAAAATCCAGCATATCAAAAGACATATCAAAAGACAATATGGTGCGGCAGGATGCACATCGGGTGTCTGCCATGAGGTTTCTAATGCTTGACCTCAATTGTGGCATATCCCCACAGTGCCACTGTGACCTCCAAAAAGAGTCGGCAATCGACAACATCAAATGTGTAGCTGGGAGGCTATGCTGTCAGAGTAATGTTAGCCCACCGCACAAGCTAGAATTTACCCTGCCGGCAGGAGATCTGGAATCCCTTACCTTCAGTCAAGAAAAGGCTTGCATGAGTGCCAAGAAAGGCTGCACATTATACTTTTCAATGAGAAGAAAACAGAAACAGTTTGTCGAAAATCTTGCACGTCTGACATCAGTGCCAGACAAACATGAATGTTGACGTTTATGGTTTCCCATTCGGTCTGTGGATCATCTGTGGGTGGCCATGTACTAGTATCTGCATGTGTGTCTGTATTTGTGTGTAATGAGAAGGACTTGGACTTGGATGTTGAACCACATTAGATTTAATTCAGTCTTCCTGTTTCTTTCATTAAATGAAGCAGACTCAAAATCTCTCAAATCTAAAATAGTGAACAAAAACTTTCACATGTTCATCATGCATGCATGATGAAACGATGTGTCCATCTGCCTGCACTTGATGTTACCTCTACCCAAAAGCAAAATACCATTACACCTTTGCTCTTGTGTTAACTACTTGGAGGTGAAGCAATGGTTGACCTATACTAAACATATAAAGACTATGCCGATAATGTGAGCTTCCCCTTTTAATACATTAAAAAACCAATTGCTGCAACACAGTGTACCTTTATATGTTTCCATTAGAAAACAATGATATCTTTATTTTTTCTAACTTGTGATATTTTAGTTGGTGTATTTTGGCATAAAAGAATGTGTATAAAAAATTATAATTGCAAAAATATCATTACAAATTCTTTACATGTATGAATTCTGAGTGAGTTTTTTTTAAATAAATATTTTGTCTTTCCAAGATCTCAAATTTCGCTTCTCTACACACCACAACCTAGTAAGAGCTATACTCATGAAGTTAGGTTTAAAAACAAAATATCAAAATGTAGTTTGTTTGAAGGGCTGCATATGCATTGCTCTCAATCAGCCATTTAAGCAATTAATTTAGTACTTCTGACTCATCAGCTTTCATCCTGTTGTATAGCAGGCCCTAAGCACTAAAATTTTAGTTTACTAATATGGAGTTTTACTTCAAAACTGACAAAAGGGAAAATGGGGACATTCGATTTTTGTCTATTGTCTATTCTTCTATGATGAGAAGGTCAATACCAATTTAACCCTTGTGTGTTGAGTACAGAGATACCGACAAAAATAGTGCTGAATGTAGCAACATTTTAAACATCTAAGTATTCTAAGATCTTGTTTTTAGTGTTTATATTTTGACTATTATTTATGTTTAAAGCTACAAATACAATAAGGATCAGTTTAATTTATGAGGTTTTTTTTTCAGTTTACTATTGAATGTCTATGATGGCCACTGCAACTTATCTAGGGGATGCACAAGATATTCTTTCTAAAAGCAAATCTTGTTGACTTCAGTGAGACAAGTAATTTATACATGCCTGCATGTCACTTTGTAAATGATGCACATGTAGAGCAGCGACTCAATAGCTGTTATACAGATATATAGATTACTTGTAGCCTTGTATCATAGCCAGAATAGAATAGTTTACAAGCTTTGCATGATTTTTCCCTTTTGTTTGTTTCTTGAGTCCCAGAAAGATAATCTGAAGAAGTCTGTTATAGTGCAATGAACTTGCTCACTGCACTGCTAGATCTCATGGAAAAACTATTTTCAGCTTTCAACACTGACTAAGTATTCTGCTTTAAGCATTTGATCTGTTAGATGAGGTTCAACTGTTACTGCTCTCAAGGAACGGAAGCAGTTGCAGGTTTTAAGATGTTAAAAATAACTCAAAAAGTGTTGATGTGGTTATTTTTGTTTGTTGTTTTTGTGTTTTGTGTTTTCTTCACAACATCTGCTGTATTATTCCCCTCATGGTCATTAGATAAAAGATTTTCTGGGGAAAATAATTTACAACAAAATGCTGTGTCCCAACGGTCAAGGCCCGCTCTTGAGCGGGGAAAGCCCTTCTTGGAAACCGGACTTTAAAGCTGAGTCCTGCGAACCAGATGTTAACTCTTGGAGTTAACATGGAGATGCCTGTCAGCGGTTATCAATGACGTAACGACTGAAAAATCACCAGGAAGCCAAGCATCAAGCCCAAACAACCCCCTTCCCCCAAGCAGAAAACAAGATAGTAGACTTTTGAAAGTAAAGAACTGAGGGAAGGCTGTAAAGATGATTGAGGCTCAACAACTCTGGAAAAAGGGGGCAGAAGGAGGAGTTCATCAAAAAGAAACCAGTGGGGAGAGGCAGGCAAACATGTGCACACACCCACCCTCCCACTTCTCGCTCTCTCTCTGTCTCTCTCACTCTGTCTTCCCAGATAGAGGAGAAGCAGAGCTGATCCCAGAGTGCTCTGTCAGTGTTGGGCTTTTATAACGTCACGCCATCCCCCCTGTGATTCCCCTCTGTGCAGCAGAGCAGTCAGAGTTGTACAACTGGGCTCATCTTTGCCTCCAACCAAATCTCTGCACCAATGACTCTAAAAGTGGACTTTGCTCTTTTTTACGCGCCCCGCTCAGCCAGATGAACACACACAAACGAGAACTTCCAGCCAAGGTAAGGGTTGTCACCTTCAGTCAGCAGTCCACCAGTGGACTGCTGACTGGACCATTGGGAGCTTTTTCTATCTCACAATGTCTTGTCCTCATTTGGACTTTAAGGTTTAGTTTCTGTGACAAAGGGCAATTCTGATTCATGTGTAATTGTGGAAATGTAATAATTTCCCATGCTGTTGGACAGAGCATTTCGAAGCACCCTCAAAGATTCACTCAGTCTTTGTTCATGGTTTGGTTTATTTTGTGGGTCACATGTGAGTCATTGATCCCTGTTTTCCTTGTGCCGAGAGGGGTGATGTGAGAGTGGGCACTGCAGTCAAAGAGATGTACTCAAGAGTTTTGAACATTATCCTTTTAAACAGCACAGATAGCATGTTAATTGAATTTTGATGAGCTGTTTCTGACTACTTTGAAATACTTAAGCAGATCATCAAAATGTTAAACTAAAGATCAAAGTCTGCTCTGTATGGCTGGAATGCACATCTAGGAGAAAGACAGACTAAAGTGATCTATAGCAGTCAGAATCAGTAAGAAACTGGAGGTCATTTTATGATGATTTATGTGGTTTCTTCGAGAAGCACGCCAAAGCCCCAATTTGGTCTCTCCACCACATCAGTATGCGTGTATATACATGTACTTGGGTAAATTACCTGGATGTAGTGCAGATTTTTTGCGAACATAAACATGGATAAAAAAAAATTCAATGGCTAGTGTTTCAACAAGGATCGGTTTGTTGATGTTCTGTTTTTGCTGTGTACTCTTTGGACTGTATGGCAGGAAAAAGGCTTTTCAAATAGAATAATTGCATAGATGGGCATTTTTTAAATCAGCCAATTGCTTGCCACTTATATGATATGTACTCATGCAACAAATGCCCTTCTTCAGTAGCTGTTTAAATCCATCTGCAAATGCCCTGACAGTGTGCTGAAAAGTTTTAACAGAATAATGATGTCATTACTCTCCTCTTGTACTTTATGATGTAAAGACATTGAAAAATTCAAGCTTTTCCAATGATTCAAATATATTAACTATGTGTTTTAAAGGTTAATGTTTAGAACTATAGTTTTTGGAAGTTGTGTGTCAGACACTTGTGCATGCATAGATTACAATAATAACCAAATTGCAAACTTGACACATGATTTTAAGCACAGCTAGTATAAGACTAATAGTCCCCCCCACACACACACACACCAATTCTCCCTGGTAGACCAGTGAAAAGGTTTCTGTTCTGAGCAGGTTGTCTTTGTTGCTGTGCAAGACAATAATTCATTAAGCTTTTCTTTAAAGTGAATTGCTCCAATATGCTCAGTATGTCAGTGGAACCATAAAGATTAGGACAGTGTCAGGCCTTTATTTTAGTTAGCAAGCAGTTAGTATGGTTTTGGCAAACCCAAAAATACGCGGCTGCAGGTCTGTAGGATCGGATAAGGTTATGAGGTCTCAACAGCAGGAATAATGCTCCTGCGGGATAAATTCCCCATCCAGAACTGTTAGTTTTGGATTTCACTCTGGAAGACGATGTTTAGACAAGTATATTCACACAGATGTTTCTACTCTTTCGCCATAAGCCATATGGACGCATTACCATGACGGAGACATGAGTTTATTATATGTAGAAAAAGCTAACTAGATGCCAGCTGCCAGCAATTCATCATATAAGGATGTGCACCTTTGGCTGCTCGTGTAGCTGCACATTTATTTTTCCCATTGTTATATACATCCAAAAATTGACTATACCACAAAATACCAAAGGTCCCTAGAGAAACTAATAAAGAATATTAATACCATACTGATCTTGTAGTTCATTTATAGTTATACTATATAAATATGATAGTTCTAGTGTTTTTGAAGTATAACAACAATTTATATTAGAAAACTGACTAGATCGTAAGAAACAACAGTCTTGTGTTGGACCATGCCCTTGGCCAACACAGCCCCAGGCGGGTTTGAACTCAGATCCTTATTGCTTTGAAGCACCAGCAGTAACCACTTTTCCGCTGTGATTGAAAATTGAATTGAATTGACGGTGGCTCAGTGGTTAACACTGCTGCCTCACAGCAAGAAGGTCCTGGGTTCGATTCCCGCCTGGGGCACCGTTGGCACCGTGCTCCGGTGGGTTATCTCCCGATCAGGGGCCTTTCTGTGTGGAGTTTGCACGTTCCCCCCGTGTTCGCATGGGTCTCCTCCAACATAAGAACCCCGACTAAAAACATGCAGAACACTTCCTGTCCTGTCCCTGACCATGGCATGGACCCACCACCTGGAATTGGTCCCCGGGCGCCGACAAAGTGAGGGCTGCCCACTGCTCCTGGCTGCCCCTGGAGGAAGGACGGCCAGGATGGGATAAACGCAGAGACTGTATCTCATCGTTCGCCACTCCTGCATGTGTGTGTGTGTCACCCTCTGCATGTGTGTGGTTAATGTGTAATCAATAAATCATTCTTCTTCTTCTAAATGTGTTTTTTGCACAAAATGCCATAAATCCCATTTTAAATGAGCTATTAACACTTGACAGCATTATCAGAAGTAAAATAATTATAGCCTGTAATTATATTGAAATGTTTGTATATTTGTATATATATATATATATAATATGTCAACAATTAATACTATAACTATACAATCATACTCTAGATAAGTGGTTCTCAACCTTTTTTGGTGTGTATCATGCCTCTTCTTATCTTGCAAGATTTCGACAGGTAGCCCCTTGACATAATGGAGCATTTCTTTAAGTTCCTGAATGAGAAGCAACCTAAATGATGTCACACTAATGCTATGCTGTTTCAGCTGCATAGAAGGCAGCACAATCTGCCTGTTAATAGTTTACTGCAGAAGAAACATCAAGCTTGAGTAGGATCATAAATAGCGCAAGTGAATCCAAAGATGACTTAATTTTCATTAAATTGACCATTTTTATAGCCTTTCTGCTTCATCATCAGCCACATTTGGCTGACCGCATTTTAAGCCTAACCACTTTTGTACCATTGTGCCATTGTACAACAATACTTTTTAAACTCCCCACCTCTGAAATATTTTTATAGTTTACTATAAGACAACCATAGTTTTCTATATTTTAGTATGGGATGCTACCATCCCAGTCATCTACCGCAGCAGGGTTTTCCTTAGAGATTCTCTTATCTGACCAAACATCTACAGTACATGTGGG
>OMKR01110156.1:13352-26909 GCA_900302355.1 Cyttopsis rosea | reverse complement strand
TTGTTGTGTTGTCTGCGCTGGTAAGAACTCTGGTTTAACAGCGATACCAAAATGTGACTCATGTGACTCTGGGCTCGCTGGCAGACACACACACACACACACACACACACACACACACACACACACACACACACACGTACGCATGCACGCACACACGCACACCCTCAAACTCCACTCAGGTAATAATAAAAAAACATGAAATAGCCCACGCTGGCCCAGAGCATGCATGAATGAGTTATTTTCCCAGTTATAACGTTCCAATGACTTTCTAATGACTTGCGCTAGAGTTTGCATCTAGATCCTGAAACCCGAAGACAAAAAAGTCTTAATTTAAGCCACACTTAAGTATGGCCCCGTGCCTTTTTCTAGACTGGCGTTATTATGGGCTTTGTTTGAATTGGATGCATCTTCATGCATTTATTAGCTGATGCTGTTATCCAAAGTTGATTATGCAGGCAGGAATTCAGTGTTTGCTGCTACTTGTGAAATACTGAAAATGAAATGCTGCTATTTGTGCTATTTCAACAATGTAAGAAGAAGAGGTTAGGAAATTGTTTTTTTTTTCTGTTTCCTTAGTATATGTTTATAATTAGGTTTAGTGTATATTGGCAGATTTTTTTTATTGGGCATAGTTAATTGTTATGTTTATTGTATATATTGTATGTATTATATCTATCTATCTATCTATCTATCTATCTATCTATCTATCTATCTATCTATCTATCTATCTATCTTTCTAGCTATCTATTTATCTATTTATCTATCTATCTATCTATGCCAATGTACCAATCTGTTCCAATGTACAATACATTTACATGTACAGCATAATGGTTCAATGAAGGAGATATTGACAGGACACATCCATGTGATCACATCTGAGACCACATCCCGTCGTTCCAGCTTGTAATCTACCCTGTTACTACTGTGATATATAATTGACTGTTGTCAATTATATATCACAGTGGTGCAATGGAAAACCTAACTCAGCATTAACTGCACTAAATTCTTCCTGGATCCTTTTCTTTTACTCAAAATGTTCTTCTTTGTAAATTCGTTCTCACTCGAACTAAAGACTACCTCTCCCGTCTATAGTAGGAAGAGCTTATAATCACAGGCACCACATGCAGCAAATGCTGAAATGGTGTGATGTTATATGGTATTTAATACTGAGAAAATACTATTGGATGAGTAAATTACCACAGGTGTCTTGTCATATCTTGTCTCATCCCCATTGGTTTTTCCCAGTAATGTGCTGTGAATGAAATCCTTCCTCTTTTCCCCCGTTACCAGAGCATGACTCACCCCATGAGGGATGTTGAGGCTCCATCTGAGCCGTTCATTGGCCGACATCACACACATTTATCTGCCACGCTTGAATATATGCTGATCTATGTACAAGAATGCATGGCTCATTGTAGATCATATGGTGAACTGAGCTTTATGGGTCTATCAGAGGGACGGAGTTTATGGTCACGAGCACTGAGCAGAAGGCAGATCCAGTTTGAGGGGGGTGAGGAGGATCATGGTATCCAACCCTGCACCATTTTGTGCTGTGTTACAGTGTAGCTCTCATTCTAATGCACTAATGCACTTTAATGCACTAATATAAGATGTTGCACTCTGCGTGTCTTGCATTTACTGTAACAGGATGTCCCAATCAACTTTTGTGGTTCCTGTTCTCAATCCGGTGCAGTTAATAATGTTTTGCATGCAACTGCACGCTACCTATATATTTCAGTGAGACCAATCAATAAAAGCTACTTGGTTTGGACTGTTCTCCTTTCAGAAGCAGTCTCAAGCCAAACGGCTACAGAATGGATTTTATGCATGGGAGTGGCAGCTTGTTGTTGAAGTGGATTCAGCCTTTTAACTGCTTCAAAACACTGTGAATAGTTTAAGCTGCTCTATATTAAATGGACAATGTACGGTATATACTTCTTTCAGTTAAACTTGCTCTCGTGCACAAGACTCCTGTCAGCTCAGGTAAAGGATTAATGACCACATACAGAAACACAGTTAAAATCTGTAGATCTCATCTTTGCATGCTTTTTAAATTTTTTTAAACTATTTTCAACGCTAGAGGGTTTACATATACACACTTCTACAACCAACCAGTCAGATCACCCCACACATGTCGTGTCAGGATTCATCCTCAGTGGCGGCTTGTGACTCACTCTGCAGGTAGACAGCGAGCGACAATGGAAGTCTCTGTGAGGAGACCAGTTTGGATTGTAACTGGCTTTTCTCACTGCAAAGTGAATCCGCTTACTCCAATGTCATTATATGCAAGGAGCTGCTTACAGTAAATTAGATCCTTGAGGTGTTTTAAATCAGGTTCCTCTTTGTTTCTACCACATCAATACGAGGTGCAACATACTTTCCTCATCTTCTAACCTTAATATAGAAGAAGAAGTATGATTTATTAATCACACATTTTACCACACACATGCGGAGGGTGACACACACACACATGCAGGAGTGGCGAACGATGAGATATAGTCTCTGCTTTTATCCCATCCTGGCCGTCCTTCCTCCAGGGGCAGCCAGGAGCAGTGGGCAGCCCTCACTTTGTTGGCACCCGGGGACCAATTCCAGGTGGTGGGTCCATGCCGTGGTCAGGGACAGGACAGGAAGTGTTCTGCACGTTTTTACTCAGGGTCCTTATGTTGGAGGAGACCCATGCGAACACGGAGAGAACGTGCAAACTCCACACTCCTGATTGGGCGATAACCCACCGGAGCACGGTGCCAACAGTGCCCCAGGCGGGAATCAAACCCAGGACCTTCTTGCTGTGAGGCAACAGTGTTAACCACTGAGCCACCGTGCCGCCCATATATATATTTATATATATTTTCTAATATATATATATATTTGTAATATATATGTAATATATATATTTCCACTGATCCTTTGTTTCATGACATTAAGCCAATAGTACTCGTAATTCATGACTTCATATTTTAGATTTACAAAAGCCACTGCAATATATCTAGCGGATGCTGAAATAAGTGTGTGAACATGTGACTAAATTGACTAAATCGAACCTCCTTGGCTTCAGTGAGACACATTATGCCGCCCTGATTTTAGCCGATATCCATTACTTGAAAAAGCTGGTTGGCAGCTTCCAGTCCAGATTTTTAATATTGGCTCAAGATATCAAGTTTTCTGCATGTTTGTTGCACTGTATGCGTTTAAGGTTTAAGAGAAGTTGATACATTCTAATGTGCTATTTCCAGAACTCAGTAAATAAACTGCCCGGGGAAACAAAATAGTCCTTGATGCACATTTTTCAACAAACAAAATAGCAGTGTTGGCTCACATTTCTTTTAAATGTAAGATAACCGTAAACAAACTATTTCTTGATGCATGCGACACCATGGAAACAGTGACCACAATATGGTGTTATGTGCCTCAGTATATCCCAGCCTTCTGGTTTATCCAGGTGCACGTCATTTAAATTATTGTAATCTGAATATATTCCTTACATTTTAAATTTTATTATTTAATATTCCGATTGTCATCTGAATATTTATGTGAGTGTAAATGCACGCAACAGATCACATGGGTACCGCCTGTTAAAAAGATCACATTACAGTAAGTCCCTGTAAAGTACAAGTAAAACACAATGAGTCAGAGATATTTATGGTCTGCCCTAAGGTCTCCAGTTCTCCTCTGTTCTTCTGTCTCTTCTCTCTCTTTCTCTTCTTTTTCACCTTGTGTCGCTGGTGTTTCTCCTTCTGTTCCTGCTGGCGTGGACTAGCACATTGCTGATGAATGAATAATGCCTGGTTAATCAGACAAGATAACGCTTTAGATGCCACATACCAAACTAATTGTATATCCGTTTTCAGTATGTTTACAATATTGCCTAATCTGTCTGTCTGTCTGTCTGTCTGTTTGATTGTTTGTTTGTTTTTTGTATGACTAAAGAAAGTTGAAATATACTGCATTTGCAACATTTTGGCAAACAAAACAAAGCCGACAAAGTGACAAAGCCGATTCTCATCAATAATGGAGAGCAATAGCGACTGTGAAATTGATGTATTGCATCAGGAATTGCCGTAGAAAAGCATGACAGAAAACTGCAGATGGCAAACTTCAATTACTAGAGGAGGAGAGAAGATAAATCCCTTGTTACCTTGTATAGCTTTCACTAGGTTTTATTATTTATTATGCTGTGTTTGGCTATTGGTGCATTCTTTTCACCACCAACTCCCCTGTGTTGCCTAACAAGTGATTGCACCCATCGCTCCTTACGGTCCAGTCTGTTGGTAAGCAGCTCACATGTTGCACCCCACAGAGGTGTGTTCCCAAACCAGCTCCATCTCACAACGGTTCATCTGTCATTGTGTTTTCAACATCGCCCAATTTGGCAAAGCGGGCAACAGTGGTTTAAACATCACCTAATAACAGACACACACAGGGAGGGTGAAAAGCAATCCAACAACACCTGCAGCTCATCACAGAACTGACAAATACAAACCAGGTTGTTGTTGTTTTTTATGTTCATACCAATGAGACGCAATTTTGAGACAAAATTGGCGAGATTGAGTTGAAACCCATTCTGTGTATCTGTCCATTCTCATGGCTCTGCGTGTTCTTCTACATCCAACAACAGAAATATCTACACATTTTATTTCTTTCTCTGAACTCGCTGCTGATAAGTGCTTCCTAGGCACTTCTATTGTTGACATCTAGCTTTTAAGCTGGTATTTAGTTTGGATTTGAAGAACTGCAAATGTAGCTACTGTAAGAGCTGTACTGTGTAGCGTGATGTTAACATTCTCTCTAATACGCTATAACATCATTTTTATTTTCCAGGATAGGTGGCCTTTAATGCAAATGTTAGGTAATTGCATAAATTTACTGTAGCATGGAAAGCAAAAGCCATTGTGGTATTGACAAACAATTATAATCTATGTTATAATCTCAACAAATATAATCCATTTTATATTTATCTTCTACTAAAACCCAGAGACTTCAGTATACTCTGAAATTGCTTTTATATGTTGACAATTATTGTTTTTTAATGCAAGCTTGTTATTCACCGATCGTTGATCCCCCTTAGCCGTTTGTCATTTTGCTCTGTAAATGGCTATGAAATCGTTCACTTGTCACTGTCATTTTACTTTTTCTTCCATCCCCACAAATTGCTCTTTTCTTTATTTAGGCCCTGGGGTCTGAGCGGGCAAGACCTCAGCTGAAAGCCCAACTCATCCTTACACATCGGCCACAAAGAGAGCCGTGTCTCCCGCACGGGGCTCAGTGCTCCTTTCAGACGCTGCTAAACTGTTCGCCTTCACCGTGTCCACCAAGCAGGGGAAATGCCTTAGGAAATGTGTCTAGTTATAGATGCAGGCATGTGCGTGTGGAGTTAATATGGAGAGAAACACAAAGAGACGTTTTTCTGCTGACTTGGTGTGAGACGAGTTGTAGTGGAGCAGTGAAGGATAAATACATTAAACACCAGGCGTGTTTGAAGTGCTCGGGCTGACCTGCTCTGCCTCATGGAAGATGGATGAGGCGGACACCTCTCCTGTTCCAGGTCTCCTGGGAGGCTCTTGCCGTCGTGAACAGCTGAGTCACACAGGGCTCCACTCCACATGCATAATATACACACACTCCAGCAGCAACCCAGCTCTGGCAGCCTCCTCCTGGTGTGCAAATATTGTTTTCATAGCGACGGGGGTTTGCAAATGTTGCTGATCAATGCCAGTCAGTCAGTCCAGTGTTACCTCGATGGTGCGATGCTGAGATTTCAAGCTTTCAAAACAGGCAATGGAATTGGTTGGTTGGAAGCAGGCTTATATTACAGGCAGGCTTTTATATCTAATTCCCTATGTTTAATAAGTATATTTGATCATATTTTTGTATGAATTTTAAATCAAACTTCCATTTGGGTGCCATGCCATGCAAACGCATGTATGGTGAAAATCGAGAGAGCTAGTAGCTACCCTAGTGTCTAGTGCACTTGTGGTGGTAGCCGACGGGGAGAATTACAGGTTTCCGAGTTCCCTTGAAGGCAGCACTTCCTACTTTGGAGCGCTGGAGTGCGAGAGCAAAGAGCGATCTTCGATCTGCTCCGCATCAGCAGGAAACGGAGTAAATTAAATACATCTACAATAAAAACACACAAACTTTTTAACTGGAAAACTGGATGTTTATATGTTGCTTTAAAATAAAAATGTAAAAAAAAGCAAATCACAATTAAGTATGATGAGTCTCTCAGAATCTTCTGCCAATACTGTCCTACATGATATTAATACAGTCCAGTCAGTGCTACAATAGTGTTGAATTTCGATGCCCAGCCTAACAGCTATTAACTGCTGACTTGGAGTGTGTTTATTCACACAATTTATTGCCAGTCCTAATCTCTCTCTGCCCTCTAAATCAGACATGCGGGTATTCCTATTTGTGTGTTTAGGCTTTGACATATTAGAAGTATGCTTGATAATATAATAGTCTTCAAGCTTGGCCCCTGTTTGGCACCTGAAATGGGAAAACTTGCAATGGCTATTGTTTTGTTTAAACATATTATGAAAGAGTCCGAAGTCGGACGTTTTTTCGTTTCCCACTTGTGTTGTGCTCTTTAATGTTGTATTGTCATTTTATCGTTGGCCTAGTGCCATTGTATTCCATATGCAGAGTAAACGCAATCATGCGACATTGATGAACTGGATTATAGAGTCACTGTACTTTTCCTGAGCTGGTCTCGTCTGTCTGCTATTTCAAAAACATCATGCATGCGTGTGTGTGTCTGTATGTGTGTCTGCCCACTTCCACTAATTGCAGCCATCACCATGATTGCCATTCATGAATTTCTCTGTGAATATTTTGAACATCTCCCTTCTTTCTGTTTCGCTGCATCCTCCTCGGTCTCTCAATGGATGCAGCTGCCTCAATCTATTTTGTTCCAAAAAACATTGGAGAGTGTGTTTGCGTCTTTGTGTCCACATGCAGCTGAATTTTATCTTCTTTTTTTTTTTTTAACCTTTAATATTATGAAACATTCAAAGATTTCATGGTATTGATTTTCCCTTCTTTCCATCTCTCTAGGAAACGGTTGAATATGCCTTCCTCATCATTTTCACTATTGAGACCTTCCTGAAGATCATTGCTTACGGACTGGTGATGCACCAGAACGCGTATGTGAGAAACGGCTGGAACATGCTGGATTTTGTCATTGTTGTTATTGGGTAAGTCTAAGACGTTCACTTGACAATTTATTTTAATTTTATTTCATAATCTACAGTGGATTATACCCATCAATCATAAATGGGAAGCCGATACAGCACTGAAAATGTACCTTTTCTCCAGAACTTTGAATTCAGTTGTTCTACATTCTGTCATTGTTTTTCTTTCTTTTGCTATTATCGAAATTGATTTTATTGCTATCATTGTTTTCTATTTACCCTTTGTTAGTTTTTTCAGGACCACTATCTTGTCTTAATTCTTTTTATCCTTTAGTCTAATATTGTCATTTTATCCACTGAATTTCTTATGTGTTTTGTTTTGTTGGGTTTTTCCATGTGAATAAAATGGGACAAATAATATGATATGAGGTTCACAATACAATATAGCCTCAATTTGCTGATTTTCAATTATATACCGTATAATTACACTATTGCTTACATTTAATACATGGATTCACAGTGAAAAGTTAAAAGCTGAATCCAGATGTTAATTGGAACTATTATTAAAGGCACATTAAGTGTTTATTGTTCCACAATGCATATGGTATGTTTTTCATTGCAACATTTGGTCCCTTGGCTGTGTCCCATATGTACGTGTTTGTGAGGTCATGAGTGTTTGACAGTTTAGGAAGGATTCTGGTTTAGTGTCATGCAGTGTCCGTTCATTTGGAGAGAGGCTCGGTGTTAGAGTTGAGGTTGCTTGAGCCAGAGTGCTAATAGAGACCCTCACACACCCACAGTATATGACCCAGAAAAGACAGAGAGAATAAATCAGAGCTTTACCACCACTGGAATGAGTCACCATCTCGCCATACTTCCTTTCCCTCTCCTTCCCTCTCTTCCTCCCTATCTCTCTCTCTTCCTCTCTCCCTCATTCTTTTCTCACAATCTCCCATCTGGCTCTTCTGCATCTCTCCAGTTCTCTTTTTATTACTTTCGCCTTCCATTTTGATGTCCCAAATTGTGGTACTTCATGCTTTCCACTCTCTCGCCCCCCTTCCCTCCATTCCTCGCTCCCCTTCCACATATTCTCCTCTTGTTATCTTCATCCTTATCGCTGCCTGTGTTCGCTTCCTCTCTTCCTCCCTCTTCCCTCTATCGCTCTCCTCCAATCCACACACAGTCCAGTGGGTAGCTAGGTCAGATCTCTGTCTGCATGCGGCGTGCACTGCTCCCGCAACGACCAACCACTACCGCTGCTCCACACGGAAACGCCACGTTACAATAATCCTTCCAGTATCTAAAAGCTAATTATAACTGTGCCAATATATCTCTGAAATGGGTGCATTCAATCACAGTCAGAAGGACAAGTTTTGTTCAGTATTTTAGGCCATATTGTGCTTCAGTAAGCCCAATATATTGACGTAAATAAATATATTAAGGTAAATCAACATGAAAGAGAAATACTTCACACAAGGTTAAGGAAGTAAAATCCCTCTGCCTTATGAGTAAAACATCTGGCAACCTCAAAACACATTATTTACATTGTTTATTAACTCCAAAAGCATCTTTGGACGGAATTGAGAAGGTGCGTTTAGTAATTTGGTTTTTCAGTTAAGGTGTAGTGCTCGACCAGAGGAAGCAAGTGAGAGCAGGCATGCTCCAGTTCTTGATCCATTCACATAACATAATAAGATGTGTAATAAACTAAAAACCTGATTGCCGGCTCTGACTCAGTTCAACAGAAATCTGAGCAGACTGTCCTTATCGGCCTGAAGTGTCCCCTCCGGTCCTTATTGGCGGCATTCACTCCATTCAGGCCTGTTAGCAGCAACTTTGATGTGATGTGCGGAGATGATTTCCCCTCCTGGCCAAGTGAGGGATGTTTGAGTGTAACAAAGCAAATTCTCCTGTAGCAGGAGGTCCACTCTGGCTTCACAAAACACCACAGTGCTTTCACAGTGTCTTCAGGAGTTTAGATAGATAGATAGATAGATAGATAGATAAATAGATAGATAGATGGGTGTTACAGCAGCACACATCAAAACAGTAGGCAATAATAATAACATAATAAAAAATTTGGCAACATAAAATAAAGCTAAAAATTAACTAAAAACAGGAAAATGGCAACATACAATAAACCTAAAAATAGAAAAAACTGCAATATACAATAAAGCTAAAAATTAACTAATAAATAGAAAGAAATTGGGCCTAAAAATTAATTAATTATGTATCATGTATCATTTATTTTTACAATAAATCTGTGTATCAACTATTCCCATTCTGACAAAACTAATTAGAAGTGAAACACTAGAAAGCAGGAAAAGAAGATTATCATTTTTCATGTAATGGTGGTCACCAATTTATCCAAGAACAATTTTTAAGTAGAAATATTGATTTAAACATCAAACAAAACCAATATTGTTAAATATTTGTTATTTGTATAGTATACATTAATATGTTCTCTTTTACTGTTTTGGCAGACTATTTAGTGTTGTCTTGGAGGTTTTGACCAAAGAAAAGGCAGAAGTTGCGGGAGCGAGCACCCACCCATCGATGCACGGCCACGGGGGCAAGTCGGGCGGATTCGATGTCAAAGCCCTGCGAGCCTTCCGTGTGCTGCGACCTCTGCGGCTGGTCTCAGGAGTCCCCAGTGAGTGGCCACACCTCTGGATATTTAGGAAGGATCATAATAACCATAATTTAATTTAATAATCATAATCATAATTTAACCTGCATTTAACATCCACTCTATGCAGAGTGAAATGTCGAATAGTGCAGAAATACCCATTTAAACGTTAATTTATAACCTTTTTTTGTAAAAAAAACATATTATCAACTGAAATTATTGGTTATAATTCCACTATTGGATTGATAATAATAATATTTTGTAATGGCAAAGCCTTAATGCAGAACTTAATGACTGGTGCTTTACCGTATACTCTTCTATTTTTTATTGTAATCATATTTTATCTTCTCAGGAAAATTCACGGCTTTCTTTATTCTGAAATAAAATATATTTAACCCAAGATTTTTGGGTTTGTGGTGTGAAGGGATACACATAATATGTCCATATGGTCTGTGTGGAGTCCCGGAGGACCATAAAAGAAACCAAATGTGTGTCCAAATGAGTGCCTTATAGATAGGAACTTTGGAAAATAAACTGTTTATGTGACACTTTACTAATTTGTACAGAAAAATAATGGGCATTTTATGTCATTCAGTGTTGTTTATGTCATATATATGTCATACTGTATATAGCTATCATATCATGGAAGAAGTGTTTCCTCTTCTGTCACAGCATCATTTCCTTGGCTGGTCACAAGCTTTTCTGTAGTGGAAATGTTTATTGCACAGAAACAAATGAAAGTGAAGATCTAATTTTGCTAATTGAATATCAAATGAATTTAACTATTTTTTTTAAATCAAATTGATCTAAGTGAAGATCTAGTCATAATAGCTGATTGTTAAAACAACCAAATCGGAGGTCCATATTAACACTGATAGTCCATAATTAATATCGATTCATAAATTCATAATTCATAAATATAGCTGCAATTCAATGTTTGTACCATGTATTGTTTCATGTTTCAACGCGAATAGAATTATTAAACACTCAAATTAATGTCCTTTGGCCTTTGTCACATTAGTGTGGAATTCACTGTCGTATTGACATAAACTTGTAGAGCCAACACAGCTACACAATGTTAGTGCATAGCAAACCTCAATTACAGAACATGATGTCATATGCCATGTCTACTTATCAAATCTCATGAAAACCTCATATTTTGACTGATGGTGTCTCTTTAATAGTCTAAATAAAAGTTAAATTCCCTTGTTAAAGTATATCAGCTCATTTAATAAGTATGCATACTTACACGACGCATCCATAAATACAAAATCACTCACTATATGTGCATAACTGCAACATAAATGCACATGATGATGGTCCAAAGCTCCGTCTAATCTGTGTTTTACTCCTCTCCTAGGTTTACAGGTGGTGTTGAACTCCATCATTAAAGCCATGGTCCCCCTCCTCCACATCGCCCTCTTGGTGTTGTTTGTCATCATCATCTACGCCATAATTGGCCTGGAACTTTTTATTGGCAAAATGCACGCTACCTGCTTTAATCCTGGCACAGGTATACTCTCTTTTTTCTCTTTAGTCCATTCAGTGTTTTACTCCTTGTTGCATTTAAAGTCGCTCTGTGTAAAATTCTCTATAGCGTTACGCCTCTGGCTGTTTACATGGCGAGTAGACGACCGTTAATTGCAATACATTTCTTAATGTACGCTCCTTGTAAGCATATTTCTAACCCTTGAGTCCACTCAGAACATATTTACAGTTTGTTATCACTTCGATTTATTTTGGTGAGAGTGAGCGACAGATCAGGATAAACATAGAACACTAGCTGGGTCAGGTGTTAATTGAGCCTTATTTATCATTATTAACCTGATTTGCTGTTTTGTTTTATCAGTTATCATTTTACTGCACATGGAACACTTGCATTTCAGTGCTTCGTAAAAGGGGAGATAAATTAATAAAGTCATTGCAATTTCCTATTACAGCTTAGAATGTGCAACACTAGAGAATGTTACACAGAGCTAATTTTAATATAACTTTCTATGACTGACTAAGGTTTTCTGATATAAACCCAACCTGATCTAATTTTCTTTAAAGAAACACACACAAATTTGTGCATTTGCTTAAATTTGAGTAGATTTCATATTTTTCAGATAAAAAATGTAATATTTATTTACTGAGTTGACAATTCTTCCATTATATGTAGATATTCTGGCAGAGGAAGAGCCAGCTCCATGCGCAATCTCAGGGCATGGGCGCCAATGCCCCATCAATGGCACGGAGTGCAGGGAAGGCTGGCACGGTCCCAACGGCGGAATCACCAACTTTGACAACTTCATGTTTGCCATGCTGACGGTGTTCCAGTGCATCACTATGGAGGGGTGGACGGACGTTCTTTACTGGGTGAGTCCCTCACACTCCTCTCTGAGACTTCTGCATGCCTTGGATTTAGACGACAAAGGAAAACAGGGGTAGTCCAGTTTTTGGGGAAATACGCCTTTGGTCTATCATCTTACTCAGATTCAGACAAGAAGGTCAATACCGATTTCATCTCTGTGTCCAGAACCGAAATACATGCTAACTGTAAAAGACAAAAACGTAGCCTCGCTCCTGTGAAATTGGGGAAATACACCTTCCAACATCTCAGTTATTTAAAAAATACAAATTGCATCTTTATGATGAGTAAAAATAAAAACATAAATTTAACATAAACACAACTTCTATCTATCTATCTATCTATCTATCTATCTATCTATCTATCTATCTATCTATCTATCTATCTATCTATCTATCTATCTACAGTATCTATCGATCCATCTAATCAAACATAAATAAAACATTAGTTATTTTAAATGCAGCTACATATGGAAATATATATACTGTATATTCATGATGATTTGTTCTGAAGCGCCGCTTCAAATTATTTGGGGGTTGACTGGCACTAACTGCAATTCCTAACAGGTAAATGTGAATTTCACCCAAAACTGGAGTATCCTGTTGTTATCTAGGCATAACAATGAGAAGAATCATTCTAGAGTAAAGCTGCTTTTTTTTGAGATCTCACTTGACCTTTCTCAAGATTCTCATTTCAAATAATTACTAAATTGACAACGACTGCGGTGCTTTATAAGTTTTCCCACTGGGCGCTATGTTTCTACCGTTTCAGCTGTACCACACCCTGTCCTTTTTTTCTGTTTTCTGTTTATCTGACAATTTGTAGACCCGTGCTGCTCTGTTTTACCTCTCTTTTTATTCTCTTTCTCTCCTTTGCTGTGTTTCTTCTCTTCCACTGCTGCCTGCTCCTCCAGATGAATGACGCTATGGGTTTAGAGCTTCCATGGGTGTACTTTGTCAGTCTTGTGATCTTCGGCTCCTTTTTCGTTCTTAACCTGGTTTTGGGTGTGTTGAGCGGGTAAGGAACCTTGTTCGTTATCACTAACCCGCTGCTCTGGGCTCCTACAGGTCAATGATGCCATTGGATGGGAAACCCCTTGGATTTATTTTGTAAGCCTGATCATATTGGGCTCCTTTTTCGTGCTTAACCTTGTGTTGGGTGTGCTAAGTGGGTAAGAGGCAGTTTGGGTTTTCAGTGTGTGAAGTGTGTATGCTGTGTAGTGTGTCACACCGTGTCTCTGATTTGCTGTGTACGGGATGACGTGTGACCTCCTACAATTTGTTTTGGTTCATCTGAGATGCCTAATGTACGAATATCAAAACCGGAGAAGCTTTATAGACTCAAATAGAGAGAAAAAATGAAGCCAATAATCAGGCTGTAATGAAGGAGGAGTGGAGTGGAGGTGGGTGTTGGATATAGTTTATCTGAGCTATACTCCCCTGAAC
>OMKR01110152.1:0-10813 GCA_900302355.1 Cyttopsis rosea | reverse complement strand
CGGGGGCCAGCCAGGTCTCCGTGAACGCCAGCACACAGCAGTTCGCGATGTCCCGCTGGAGGTTAATCCGTGCGTGTAGATCGTCCATTTTATTGTCCAGAGATAGAACATTAGCCAGTAAAATGGTCGGTAGCGGCGGATTATGGTATCTCGTCCGAGATCTGCATAGAATTCCGGCACGCTTGCCTCTTCTCTTCCTCCTCCGTCGGCGTATCGGTAAACACAGCGGCGGCAGGACGAAGGGATCGCAGCACGTGCTCCGGTGATTACCACTCGTAAAAAAGTCCGAATTGAGTGTCGAACGAATGAACGAACGAATGTCTAAGAGCGCTTGTCGTTCATACTGCAAGAGTGACAGTGCAGTACGTGCAAAAATAAGAACAAACAACACAAAACTAACAAAACTACGAGTTGCTGACGGAGCTCTGCCTAGTGCGACCATCTTGCGGCGCACCCGGAAGTCGAGTGACTGGCCTACTGTGGCTGGCCTACTAAGCTTGACGTGGCGGGTGATGGAGTCACCTATGACTAAGGTGCGGAAGCCAGGAGGACTAGCTGGGGTAAGACTAGCTAAAGGCGAATCTATTAGAAACCTCAACAGGCTCTCTGCGGCTAGTCCGGCTAATGCTAGCTGGGCTAGCAGGCCGGCTATGACCCTGGTTTTCGGCATGGGCAGCGTGGCGCCTCTTGCAGGAGCCGGGCATGGCCAGGTGGGTCAGCTGTGGCCAGGAAGGCTGGATCTGGGCCAGGATTTCTGGCTTGTGACTCAGTTCGGCCCTGACCAGCTGCAGGCTGTTCCTGAGCTCCACCAGCATCTGGTCCTGCTTGGCGAGGGTTGCACTGGCCACAGCCAGCCCCTTGCGCAGCAGTTTCCCTTCTGTGTTGCGGCAGCACACGTTCCCCCGTATTCAGCTTCACCCCGAGCCGCTGCAAGTCCACACGCAGGTTACAAAGGTTCCTTTGGCCCTCCTCTAGCTTGCGCTCTGCCATGCTGATGAGCATTCCTCCCGGACATGGAAGCAAGAGCTGCACCTCCATTTTCCTCAACACTTGTGGTTTGGCTAGCAGCTCGGCAGTCTCGAAAAGAGTAACGGAGAGCCTTCATCTCTGCTGGCGGCTCTGTCACCGGGACTTTATCGGCCTGGTTCTTCCCCTCGAGGGCGGCGATCAGAGTCTCCATCTCTTGATCACGCTCCTCCCAACTGCTGGCTGTATTATCCCTTTAGATATTTCTGTAGGCTCTCGATTTTTGATTCAGAGTTCTTTCAGAAGATTATTTTCCATCTCTAAAGTTTCACTGTTATTGGAAGGTTGGGCGTGCTGCCCCAGCAGCGACAGGATGTACATAGATGGGCCATGTACAAGTTGGGTCGCGATGGCAGAGAACTTGAGGGCTTGCAGAGTCTCATTGTAAATTCCAGTGCACGGGTTGATGTTGACCACCATGCTGGAGCTTCCTCGGCAAGCAGAAGAAACCCTGAAGGACTCTGTCCGTGCAGGGCACAACTTGTGGGGGCCGCGACCTATTGCTCCAGTTGTGCCTCAGAACAGAAATACAGCGGCCCAGGGTATGAAGGGAGGTGTTGATGTTGTTGGCCTCCTTCATCCTCCCCCTGTTGTGCTGGTCTTAACAGCGTTCAGAACCAGCCAGATCACACACAGTCAGTTCGCTGATGCGCATGGGTTAGGGTTAGGAATATTACAACCCCTACAGCTAAGAAATTCCATCCCTCCCTCTCTGATACACTTTTGACTGGTAATTTTGTCATATCAGCTCAAGTGTTTATCAGTAGCAGACACTGAATTAAATTGTCTAGCCCTTGCATTGAGAACAAACCCCATCAGTGTATAAATGTATATCTTTTACAGCTTGCCTCACAGAAAACACCCATTTCACAGCTATGTGACATGGTCATTGATATAAATTTTTGTATAAATTACTGATGACAAATTACTCCAATAATCATTGGTACTGAAAATAAATCAAGGGGAGGTTGGCCTTGATAAACAGCAGACCCTCCTTGTCTTCTAGCAAAGGCCTAGGCTGATTCAGAGCACAGTTTACGCTCGCTGTGCTGAACAGAGTCTCTGCTGGGACAATGCTGGGAGGACAGCCCACATAATGGGCAGCTACTTTGACAAGTTCCGGCCAAAGGAACTTTTTCAGGTTCCAATAGTCAAGGGGGTCACAGCTTTGATCGAGTATGTCTTCCTCGAGGTACTCCAGCACCGCCAGCTCGGAGGATTTTGGCTTCTCCCCCTGTTTAATCTTGTATCTGATGTCCTCCATCAGGGACCACAGGTTATCTTTGTTTGAATGGGGGTTGTTGGATGAAGCAGGAGCCTCGCCGCAGCCATTGGGCAGCAAGGGCGTAATCGCAACTGAGGTAGAAAAGGACATATCCAGTTCTGTGATAAGGTCTTGCTTACACTGCTCGGCCTCTTCTTCTGTGAACAGCGATGTCTTGTACCTCGGGTCCAGCATGGTGGCCCAAGTGTACCGTGGGTCGTGCAGAGTGGAGGACATTCTACTCACAATGGCCTCCTTCAGAGACTTGAGCATGTTGTCGATGCCCACAGTCTCGTCGAACAGCAGATCTATCCTTCTGTTGAGGATGTGAATAAGTGGTATAACTTGTCCCAGCGTGGCAGTGCGGTTGCTCATCTCCCTGCAGGCCACCTCAAAAGGTTTCAGTGCATTGCAGACAGACAGCATCACTTCCCACTGATCACAGCTGATCATTTCCCTGAAATTGCACTCAATCGACATCTCATCAATGGCTTTCTTCTGCTCCACCAGCCGCTCCAGCATGAAAAAGGATGTCCTCCATTTGGAAGGCACGTCCTGAACCAGCTGGTTCTCGGGCAGCTCGTGGACCCTCTGGAGCTCTGATAGCTTCTCCTTGGCCTTTGCAGAGCGTTGCACACGTTCACAGATCTTCCGTGCAATGCTCAGGAGGTTTTGAACCATTCTCTGGCTCTTTATGGCTTCACTAACAATGAGGTCTATAGTGTGTCCAAAACACTGCACCGCGGCGTGGTCAGTGTCCTCCAGGGCATTTTTGATGACATTGTTATCGGTAATGGTGAAACCCACTTTGAGCCCAGATGTAGTGATCCAAGACTCCCAGAGATACTCAAGCTGCTTCTGGATGGTGAGTATATCATGGTCACAGTCTATTTGGGAGACGCTGAGCAGAGCAGAGCAGTGGAAGTCCTGGCCCTGAGGTCTGACAACTGACTCGTACGTCGCCCAGTGGGCAGTGAGGGTTAGGTATTCCCTTGTCTGACTACTGACCCATATACTAGTTGTAAAGTGGACAACCCCACTTTCAGCTTCTTTGAGGTGCGTGAGAACAACCTCCTTCACCCTTTCGTACATATCTGGTATGGCAGTGCTGGTGAAATAAGACGAGGACGGTAGAGAATACTGAGGCTGTAGGTACTCTAGTAGTCTGTTCAGACCAGAATTCTCAACCATAGCTGATGGCTGAAGATCCAGTGCAAGCATCTCTGCAACGAGTTTGGTGATTCTTTTGGCAACCGGTTGGTGTTCATCAAACTTCTCACCATTCTCTTCATACACAGTATTTTCCATGAGTTCCTGTTTAACATGAATTTCAGCAGACGGCACATCACCTGAGATAGTTTTGTTACTTTCAAGAACGTGTCCATGAAACCTCTGCATGTGCCTGAAAAGACAACTTGTGCCAAGGTTTGTAGTCTTTTTGCCTCGACTTATTGTGCGGCTACAGTGCAAACAGACCACCTTTGTAGGGTCAGCGGGGGAAATAGAAAAATGGTTCCACAGTTTTGACGTCTTTTTACTGAAAACAGGCAGGGCCTTTTTCTGACTGTCCGGATTCTCAGAAGCTTTGGTTGAAACTGTGTCTGCTGATGTGAGAGAGTATGGGTGGGGGGAGAGCTCCTTGTCATCTGTGCCTTTTGGGGCTTTGACAAAGTCTGGATGGCGTCTCATAAGATGTCTCATCAGACAGCTTGTGCCAAAGTCACCTCGTTTTCCCCGGCTGATAACACAGGGGCAGTACCGGCACAGAGCTTTGAGCTGGTCAACGGGCGAGACAATAAAGTGGTGCCACACTTCCGATTTCACCCGTTTCATTATTTTCTTGTTTTGCTGGAAAACTGAATGATCCTGGTTGAGGCTGAAGGCCCCAGACTGTTCACACGGCGAGGAAGCTAATGGCATATCCTCCCCCTGGAGCCCAAGTGAGAGATTATGGGAGGATTCGTGTCCTGACAAATTCAGAACTTCGACCAGTTCCTCTTTCACGTGCATGATTTCCTCCAGGTTCTGGGGTAATTCATCGGACATGGTTTCTGGAGAGGACATGGAGAGGGGGAATTCTTTTTTGATTTCCAGCGAGTCCTGTAGCGGTGTGCGGGACAAAAAAGAGGGTGAGTTTGTATAGGGTGGAGGAATGTGATTACCCTGTCCGTTCTCTTCAATGACAACCTCTTTATGGGCCCTCCACATATGCCGAATTAGACAACTAGTCCCCAAGTCTTTTCCGTTCTTACCACGGCTGAATTCATTCATGCAATGGATACAAACAGCTTTGGAGCTGTCAACAGGTGAAAGGTAAAAGTGTTTCCATACAGCAGATCTTCGACGGGAGCTGGAGGTTTTTGGGGTTCCAGGGCAGCGCTCGGTCCCTCCATCAGATGCTTCTTCACTGTTGTTCTCAATGGAATATGATGATTGGAGCACGCCACCAACAGTTTCCGTATTGGGACACAGTTCGAGTTTTGGTTCAACTTTGCATAACACTTCTTTGGATGAAGGGTCTGAGTTTTCAGCTGATGAGGTGGACGGTGAATTGTTCATTGAGGCAGGATTAATAACGCTATTTGTCATGTCTCCATTTTTTGGCAAGTTTGGGGAGGGAGGTATTGTAGATGAAGCAGGAGAGGAAGTTAGATTACTTGAGGTGTTTCCTCCGTCTTGTAAAAGCACAGTGGGGTGAGCCCTTCGCACGTGTCTCATTAAACAGCTTGTACTGAGGTCTTTCTCATTCTTCCCGCGACTGAACTCTTTCATGCAGTATAAACACACTGCTTTGGTACTGTCTCGTGGAGATATGCAGAAATGATTCCAGGCAGGAGATTTTTTCCGAGGGTTTGCATTACTTCTAATGGATGACAAAAGGCTCTGGGTGACGGCGTCCATGGCAACATCATAAAGGGTGCTTGTGTAGCCACTAAATAAATTTGTATAGTCATCACTGTCTTTTGTGAAAAAGGGACCAATGGAGCTATCAAATGATAATCTTTCATCTTCTTGGATTTCCTCCTCCATTCCATTTGCATCCCTGTCCTCGTCTTTGATATGCTTAGACGCGTTGTTTCCATTAGCACACTTTTCATTCTCTGTCGTTACCACAGTATCAGTGTTTAAGCTTTTGCCCGAAAGAGCCAGTGAGGCTGGATGAGTCTCTTTTGCTTTATCTGACTCCAACTGTTTGTCAACCTGAGGAGATAGATCTGCTTCTGAGCTATCGCAAAAAGGGGGACTGTCTTTAACCAGTGTAGAGGAACCAGCAGTAGACTTTTCATCTGCTATGTCGTATGGAGCTATGCTGTAGGACTTAAACACATAACCATCCTGGCCCTCAATTTTCAGACAGCTCTCTTTTGCCTCCTTTTTCTTATGTTCTATAGAGCCATTGGGGTCAATGACCATATCTTCACTCATCTGAGACACCTCTTCCTCCCCATCCATCTCAGCAGACCAATAGTTTTTGTAGGGTAATCAGGGTTTTGTTCTCAGATGAGATCTGTGATGTGTTCAGGAGTAGTCATGGATGTTGCAGTTCTCAAGCTTTGGATGCTGTGTACATGTGGCTGTCCAGACTGCAGGAATCCTGCCTGCCCTTCACCTCCATCTATGATGCCCACAGTTTCACCTCTCCTCGGGCACCTACAGAAAGAGCAAAAATCAGTGTATGAGAAATCTGCATCACTAGTGAAAGTACTAGTAATAGTTTCCATGCCAAGGGCCTTTGTATTGACATCTGAATCTAATACAAATAGTACTAATTGCCCCTCCTCTGATTTAAAATAGAGAACTTAAACAGGCCTATGACGATGGCAAAGGATATGGACAATAGGCTACATTATTTAAAGTGCCAATCTCAAAGATTTCCGTTTAGTTGTTTTTGGCGGCACCTATGGCGATAAGCGGTAATTGCGGGTGTGTTTTTGGACTACACTTCCCAGAGATCCAAACCGTGTCGCCTGTGTGATGTCAGTCAGTTGGATTTTCCTTGCGCATGGTCACTTTGCTTTTTTGACTGTTCGCCTTCATCTGAAACCTAATGTTTTTTTTCTTTAGATTTGCACTTGTTTTTATAGAGATTGGCACTGTAACAATTCATGGAAACAGAAAAAAGTATAGTGAAATGTGAAAAACAATCGAATGACTCCATGAGGAGTCGTTTAAATTAACAATGAACAACAGTTCAACACAGCCAGATGAGATGAGATGAGATGAGATGAGAGATACTTTTGAGCGCAGGAAACTTTATTATGAACTATCTGTTATATGCAGCGTGTGTGCAAGTCCTTGCCCCTTTGACCTTTTCCAACTGTCAAAAACCACAGAAAACCTCGCCAATTGGCAAGGTTTCGGTAGATTGTGAAACACGGGTGTGCTGACTGATCACAGAAATTTAAACCATTAGATTGGATTTAAATAAATTAAATACCGGTAAATTAACATCAACATGTATAATTATAAATTGAGTCTTTCTTTTCGTTAGGGTAACGCTAGATGTATCCAGCAGATCTCAGATACAATGCATCAACACTCTCTGTACAATGCAGAAAGCCCATGGCAGACACCCGGAGGTAAAGGAGTGACAGGGCCGTTCAGCCAATCAGAAGCCAAGGATAGGACAGTCCAGTCATTTCGTGCACAGACCATAACCCCCACTGCCAACCTACCACCAGTCAGGGCCTGCCAGGGAGATTTAGTCATCCCTGTGTTGGTGTTGCATTTCAAACCTATTACGTGCATTACATTCCCTCATAAAATGCTCATTTTACGCATGCAAGGCCAACTCCTTATACTTTGTTTATACTAATTACAAACTCCCTTTCATAAGACGAGCTGTAGCACGTTGCCCACGGTGCTGACCAGGTGACCGGCCGTTTGCCGTCCTCCATAAACAAACTCCATGACATTAGCACCAACGGGAAAGGGCAGGAATACTGACCACCAACTGAGCACAAAAAACAAAAAAAACAAAACAACCATTAAGAACAAGTCGATTCTAACGGTTTCTTCGTGGAATTCAAGGATTTTCAAGTGCTTTTCTTAAGCACTAGTTTTTCATTTTCAAGGGTTTCACACCAAACAAATATCAATTTTAAATGTGCTCTTTATTAATTTAAATATAATCTTAGTCTCATTGTCTATTATTTATTATCACATTAAATATATATACACACCGGTATTAATCTCATTGTCGTCTACTATTATAAGTGTCTATTTCCAACCATGCTGGATTGAATTAGCATTTCCCTGGTTTGGGAATAATCTACAATCTAAAAGCATGATCTAAAAGCGATTCTGGAATTTTTTTTTATTATGTTACAATTTGAATAACAAAACCATGTCCCTGTGTCACAGGTTTTCAATTGTTTTTTTTTTCAAGGACTTTCAAGCACTTCAGCACAAAAGGGGCTACTTAAATTTTTTTTTTTTTTAACTATTCCAGTACTTAAATTTCTGAGGGTGAAATTCAAGCACCTCAAGGACCTGGTAGGAACACTGTCACTGGGTATAAATATGAATATAGTGTGTGTATCTGCACATGATGAATAATATGTATACTCTGCTAATAACTGGTAGCTGAGTCTAATTTATTACAATCAATATGTGTCATACAATCGATTACAGTACATTGATCTATGACTTAATAGTGATAGTAGAGCTGCAACTAACGATTATTTATTATCGATTAATCTTGATTATTTTCATTATCGATTAATCTGTCGATTATTTTCATTATCGATTAATCTGTCGATTATTTTCTCGATTAATCGATCGGTTGTTTTGTCCATAAAAGTCAGAAAACGCTGAAAAAGTCTGTCAGTCACTGTTTCCCAAAGCCCGAGGCAACGTCCTCAAATGTCTTGTTTTGTCCACAACCCAAAGATATTCAGTTTTACTGTCACACAGGACTAAAGAAACCAGGAAATATTCACATTTAAGAAGCTGGAATCAGAGAATTTGTAAATTTTCTTCTTCGAAAATGACTCAAAACGATGAATCGATGATCGAAATAGTTGGCGATTAATTTAATAGCTGGCAACTAATCGATTAATCGACTAATCGTTGCAGCTCGAAGTGATAGATCAGTGGTGGGATACACTATTTTAGACAGCACCGTGTCCTGTAGAAGCAGTGGAGTGGGATAGTTGAAAACAATCCGGTTCCTATGTGAGCTCAGCCTGCTTTTCCGGGTTGAGAGCCAGTCCGGTCTGTTAAGATAAATAACCTTGTTTATGTTAAACTGGTGCGTTATTTAAATTAAAACACGTTTACAGAGGCAATCACTGTGTTTCGGCGACGTGTTTGAGGGGAAAACATTCACCCCCTTTAGCTTACGATCGCGTCAAACCTGCCTACATCATCAGTAAACACTGGGTGGCTAGTGGGGGAGCTAACTAGCTAACGGACAGTTGGTTGTGCCATCGAGCTAGGCTAGGCCCCCCGCACACACACACGGAGACACAGCAGCTAACCTGGCTAACCAGAACCAGCCAGATCCACGGCGCACGGACCCCACGCTAGATCCTCCAGACCCGACCCGACCTCCCCACGACGCCCCCCGAGGCACGTTTCTCGGCACATCCGCGCCCTTTTAGATTGAGTGTGATCATTCATACGCACCGTGGTCTGTTGCGGCGCGATCGCCCGGTTTCGGCTCCCAAACAGTTAAATGTGACTCGGTGAGATTGACCCGGAGAAGGGGGCTCGGTGTGCGGCTTTGTCTCCCTCGCTGGCTGGGGCTCTTCACGTCGGCGTCGGACGGAAGGAGCTCCGGTGACGTCACCGGGAGCAGGGGCTGCAACATGGCGAGAGGGGGTCATATAATAAAAGTAATAATAAACACGCAACAGAATTATGCATTTTGGCAATATGACCAGAGGGGGTTATATTAATTCAAACTCATCATAAAACACACATTTGGGCAATATGATGAGAGGGGTTATTCAAAAAACAACAACAACAACAACAACAACAACAAAATAACAACAAACACGTATTTTTAATTTAATTTCAGCAATTTAATGCTGCTGGAACCGCCTATCCCAAATTACATATTGGATTATAATCTATATAATTTATTATAATATTTGTACTATTGCTTAATGTTTAGGTTTATTCCATATTGCCGTTTTCCTTCTTTTTATTCTTATAATACTTTTATTATTATTGTTTATTGTTTGGAAGTGTGCTGCTATGGAAGGAAGGAAGGAAGGGGCGCGTTTTAGTGACGTCATCGGCAGAAGGGGCCGCAATATGGCGAGAGGGGGGTTAGAAAAACACACGCACGCACGCACGTACACACACACCCAATTGAAAACATGCATTTTTATTTAATTTCATAAATTCAATCTGTCGAAAACGCAAATCTATCCGTCCATCTTTCTATCTGTGTTCCTTGATGTCTGTGTACTTTGTGTGGAAATGAAGAATTCTGAACCCATGCACCGGTGACGTCTTTTTACTATTATGTCGCGTTTCGTGGCCATGTGTCCAATGGCCCCGTTGGACTTCCCACGTAATCAAAACCGACGGTCGCATTTTCGGGGTGTACGCCCGTCGGCGAAACCGTGCACCAGTAGAGATAGAAGCCATTGTTGTGGTTCACGCTTTTGTTCTGACCTAAATGGGGACAGCGTAGCAGGGACCGGGCCAGAGGGCGACGCGTTAATAGCGTGTGTGACAGATGGACTGTGCGTGCGTGTGTGTGTGTGAGAGAGAGAGAGGTTCCCCCAGCAACTACTACTGCTGCGTTCAAGTCGTGTGGGAATCGAGGGTTTGTGCGGTTTGTTTGCTCGTTGTAACATTGCTTGTAACAACTTGGGTGTCTTCACACGTCTGACTCCGGCCGGAACCGTTTTAGCACGCCGAGATGGGGGCGGTCACCGCCGGAAACCTTTGTTTTTGTTGACGTGGCAGACGTAAAAATGGACTGATTCTTTGGGTATCTCATATGTATATTTACTTCTCTCCCGCACATCTTTTCCCATCCATTACCCTTTTTATCCTGTTAATTTGGCCTGTTTGTTTCGTATCTATCGTCTTTGTCTATATTGTATAATACAAATTATGTTTGCAGTGTTATACATGGTCTATTAATATAAGATAAGATAGTGCTTTATAAACGGTGGGGTCGGGTCGGGTGTTACAGCAGCTCAACGGGGAACATGAAGGGAGCACAGAAGTAATGCACTAAATTAACAAAATGTATACATACAAAATAAAAACAAGTAATAAAAACCTCAGGAAATATACAGTGTAGTTATTCTAAATGAAATGCAAAACAAAATATAAATATAAAATAAGCAACGTAATAACGTTTAATTTATTTTTGTTGGTTGATACAATATCTCCCCTTTTATTTTTTAGATAAATAAAAGACATGGGGTCGGAAGTTGGAAGCTCATAGTTCCCATGTGACGTGAATGCCGCATACGCTACAACATGACCTCTCTCTCTCCCTCTCTCTCTCGTACGCGTCACGCGCAGCGCCGTGCGTGCGGGTGGGACTCGTCT
>OMKR01110151.1:0-10000 GCA_900302355.1 Cyttopsis rosea | reverse complement strand
TCATTTATATTTGTCCTCAGAGTCCACATCCGTTGAACGAAACCGGCTGTTTGCCCAGGGACACATGCTTGATAGGTGGGGCATTCATAAACTCACAGCAGGGGCAAATGTCCAAATCTCCGCTATCGATCCATCCACGTTTATGACCTCTTCCTTGTTATTTTTCTTTTCAAAAAACAAGTATGAAAGGAAAAGAAAGACTTTGATTTTCTGTTTTTGTATGTTAGAGTTTAGCACTAAAATAGTAAGAAGCGGTCACAACCGGGCCCGGACTAAAACTGGCTCGCGATTCTGTATAGGTTCTGTGTCAGAGGTCAAAATGCGGCAGCTGTTGACGTGACACCGCCGTTTGCTTTCTGTCCCAACGACCTGCTTTGTCTATTTGTTTTTCACCTTGGATTCCTGTTTTTCCTGGTTTTTTTTTTTACCTCCTCTCTTTTTAATCTGGAAATCTGCATTTTTGCCTCGACGGCAGCGTCTACGTTAATAGACAACGTGAGGCATTGACCAAACCATTCAAACTCTTCAACTACATTTAAAGCACCGTACCCGAAAATACAGAATTTGTTTAAAGGAGTCATATCATGCTCCTTTTCAAAAGGTTAATATAGGCCTCTGAGTTCCCCACAACATGTCTTTGAAATGTTTTGCTGAAAATTCCTAAGATTACTGATTCTAGCAATTCTAACCGGTATCTCTATTCTTCCAGGCTCTGACAGGCTGATTCAGTGTGTGTGTGTGTGTGTGTGTGTGTGCCACACCCACCCCGGAACTATTTCTCCCACTTCTCTATGAAGAAGATAAATATTCACTATTTCCACCTTATCCATCCACCAAAATCGGTTTCTGAGCAAATTTGATGCGAGAATTAGGCAATGCAGTTGCTGAATCTTCACTCATACACTTTCTACATACAATGCCTAATTTAAAGGTTTCCTAAAATGAGAACTCAATCAGATATTAATATAATTTCAGGTAACCAAGAAATTATATTCCATACAAATATGCTTTTGTGATTAAATAATTTTTTTATTCTGTAGGGGGTCACTATTTTGTACAAGCCAAGCCCAGGTCTCTGGGTCTAAGATCCCCATTGTGCTGCTCTGCTATAAAGTTATGGGGATATAAAGGCAGTATTGGTATGGTAAAATATATTGAATGCACTGATTTTCAGGAGGAATAGAGGAGTACATTCTACTGCTCCAATCCATGGACGCCCTCTTGCATACCATCCCTTGTTCTTTATGTCCACTGCTCTTGTCAAAATATATACTGTAGATTCTCATTGTCTATTGATTCTCATAGCCCCCTTTAAGCCCAGATCCACATCATCAAATCCCTCGCATGTGCAAATGTAGAAGTATGATCCCGGTTCTAGGATCCAATCAAACCTGAGATTGTCCTCGGTCGCACGTACTTACTCAGCCTCCGCGTTGAAGACGTGCATGGCCCAGCCATCGACAAAGCCTGGATCCCGTGTGAACCACAGCGCCACCAGCAGGAGGAAAAGGGCCAGGACACTGAGCTCTCCATAGCACATGGGACCCAGGTTTTGGTGCTCCTCTCTGAGGATGTTGTACACCGCTCGCTCCTTCTCGGTCTGGGCCGAGCCGCAGCCCAACGTCCGCCGCAGGCTGCATTGAGGGCCAAGACAGGACAAGGAGCCATGAGGGAACTTGAAGGGTCTTTTTTCTTTTTTCCGGGTACTTGTACAGAGTGGTCATTTTTGGGGTAAATTTACATTTTACATTTATTCATTGAGCAGATGCTTTTGTCCAAAGTGACTTAAATACCTCAAATTGCAAAGTGACTAAGCAGCCTGTTTCTAAATTCAACCAGATACAAGTGCAAGAGAGCTGTAAGCTCTAAGTACTCATATGTTGTTAGTGCAATATGTCAATTCAACAACTAAGTGAGTCAACATCAACAATATGTTACTTGTCAATACCAAGTACCAATGCTTTTGCAATAATGGAATTTTCAGTTTCCATAATGGTGAGATCGCCATGATTACCTAAAGATCTGCTTGAACAAAATCAGACCACACAACTGTGAGTTAAAAGATCTAACTCAGTAACCTGACTCTGGTTTTGTGTTGATACCTGTATCAGTGTTAGTAGGGATGTAAAGGAGTTAAGGAGGCAAACAACTTGTTTAGGGAGCAGTTCTGTGTGTTCTTTAATTCGTAGTTCCACGTTAAATTAAAGGTACAATACTGTATTTAACTTTTCCGCGTTCAAATTTCTAAAAACGACTAGAAATACGTATGTTCTATATTTTGTTGAGTTGTGTACTTACATTATCCCAAATGTTTCCAACAATTTTCAAACCCAGAGAATTTTAATAATTGGCAACGGAGTGTTTCATTAGCCTGTCATGGCATCTATCCCCTTTACCCTTCTACTGCTAGAACTATAATGGCAACACCGGATGTTATGTCAGAGGACTCCACGTATTGTTTTTTTCAAAACTTTTTTCTACTACTATTGTTTGTATTGCTCTACTATTACTCTACTAAATATTGTTTGATGGAGCACGATTATTTATTGCTACTTGCTGCGCGGTCTGTCGCAGAAGCAGTCCCAGACAAATGAAGACTACATCTCTCATGATCCCACATTACTTCTGACATCATCAGACTACATCTTTTTGTTATTGTTTTGATTGAGAGGCCCATAGCGACAGCAATTTGTAGTCGTTGCAACAAAGTTCGTTTTTGACCCTTGAAAGTGTGTTTCTCCATCTCATTTCTACTTGGTGGTCTTAGAGGTAACTCACTTGGAGCCGATGTAGAGAAACTGCAGCCAGAGCCAGGCAAGTGTAAGCATCAGCAGCATGGTGGGAAAGGCGAACGCAAACCAGGAAGCAAAGTTTATAACATCACCATTCCTAGGGAAGAGTCTGTAGTATGAGAGAGAGAGAGAGAGAGAGAGAGAGAATGAGAGAGAGAGAGAGGGAGCTCTGTTGACCAGATACCACAGGTGTCATAGATGATTCTAAATGTAGAAACGTCAGGCTGAGACTCAGATAATCCATTTTCTCTGTTGTCAAGGTCGACCTGGAGGCCCACATCCATTAATCCAAAAATAAACCTGCCTCTGGCCAGGTTTAATTTAAGCCTTCACTTAGACCTAGATTAGCACTGGAAATTGTTTTAAATCAAGACTAGGGCAAGTCTAAGACTGAACCATGACTGAGAAAGGCCATTTGAGTTAGTCTAAGATTAAGCGTAAGTGTGTGTGTGTGTGTGTGTGTGTGTGTATGTGTGTATGTGTGTGTGTGTGTTTGTGTGTCAATACTCACTGACTGAGTTGACCTGTGAGCACCAGGTTTGGTCCTGTGCCCGTCAAGGTGGCTATCCCACCGATGCTGGCAGCGTAACACACACACAGCAACATGCCTTTGCACATTTTCTTCATCTCCTCCTCAACCTGCTCTTCCTTTCCACACAAATCCTCCGGCTCCATCTGACACAACGCGCTCGTCGCAGGCAGCACAACCACTGCATGCAGAGGCTCACACCCTTTTTCCAAATACATACACATGTGTTTTGCATCACATTCACACTTGAGTTTGGACATTTTCCAATCCAAATAAAAAATGGATGTCTGATATTGTATCTTTATATCATATTGCATCTTCTGTGTCTTATAATCTCTCTGATTATCACCTTTCTCATTTTCATGATTTTCATCAACTTGGACGGTGCTGTCGAGCCGACTGGCTGGCACCGGTTTTACATGGGGTGTCACAATGTCCTCCTGAACGTTAGTTTTCATGCCGTTAAATCCTGGGACAAACAAGCAACCAACGACATTTGAAGAAAAAAAACAACAGGCAATGATCTTCGGATGACTGAATTGGAGTTAGTTAGTTTTTGAACTTTTAAGACATTCTATATATAATTAAGTAGTATAATTAAGTATTATTAAGTAACTCATCCAGTAGTAGAAGTGTACCACACTTTATTCCTAATAGCCTTTACAGTAATCATCCTATTTTACTAAGTCTGAGCCAAGTCACTTATCCTAATGTTGAGGGCACAGAAACAAATACTATCATTTGACCATCACATGCTCTACCTATTGAGCCACACAGGAAATAGAAACCAATACCTTTGTCGTGGGATTGCCTTGCTCTACCAGCGGAACAGAAAAGACATCTAACTGTTAAGGTTATTCCAGGTTTACCCTAGGTTTGGTGGAATTGAACCGCTTCACCAAACCCGTGCAGCATTATTACCATTCTCTGGAAAACCAAAACCGTGGCAAAGTTCATGTACGCTCTACCAACTGACCAAGAAAAGAACAGGACTACCAACAAAATCCCCAAATCTATGAGACACAGTTATACTTCAGGTTTCATACCGCTTTCTGAGATCTGGGTGGGAGAGAGCAGTGAATTGGTGGTGGTTTTCTCCTGGTGTTCCTGTTGTGGTGCAACACCATTATTTTGGTTCCTGGAAGTGCATTGGGAGTCCTTTGGGTGGTTCAGCTGTTCCAGCACGGCCTGGACGATGGGGACCATCATCGCCGTTGTGGCAGTGTTGCTGATCCACATGGATAGGAAGGCTGTCACTCCCATAAAGCCCAGCATCAACCTAGGTGATACAGGGAGGAGAGTTTAGCCTCAGGCTTAGGTTTAGGTTGATGACAGAAAATTCTGTTGAAAGATTCATTAATGCAACCAATAGTGAAGCAGTACTTGCAACAGTGTGTTCTTCAAGTTCAAAATAATTGAAATGGCGACCTCCCATAGCAATTCCGCTTTATCTCACTTGTTCAATGCAAAGTGGGTATGGGAGGGGTCATGTTTCCCAAAATTCTCGAAAGGACTAAGATGCTTCAGTCAACATGTGTTATACCCCTTTTCCATTGCACAAAAAAGCATCCTGCTTTTGGCTTCAGTGGGAAAGGGTACACTCGGCATTCATACCCCGGTCAAATGACTCTGCAGTATCCACAGGATATTATCGGCTCCAGCTCCGATTGGCAGCGGTGGACACCCGGGTCGACACGCTATTTACGCCCCTTTCCAACACATGTTGAAGTTCCGGACGTAATGTACAATGTAATGTACAATGTACTGTACAGCTCCGTACAGCTCGACGAGGTTAGTGGCAGTGCTCCATGGTGAGGTCGACATTAGGTAGTCATTCCCTGTGCATGCCTGGAGACTCCTCCAAGTGAGTAATTTCAGGATTTATAATAGGCATGACGAGGTCCGACGGACAGACTACACTCTGCCTCTCTGTCAGTCTCCCCACTGTGGGCTGCGCTCCACGGGCATTCCGTGCGCCTGGAGACTTCTCCAAGTGCATGTTAAAGAATATAAAAAATGTATTAATAATAATTAAGTGTTTTTTCCCCCTCCCAATTACACCAGAGACATTGTCTGTTGTCATTGTCCGGACAGGCAAACTACACCCCTTTTTTGTCACGTCGAATGTGTCACACTCGAATGTGTTCACCTCCTGGCAATGAGAAGGCGTCAATTGGCTATTTTTAGCGTTTATACGCGGTAATTTTGGTGGAAAGGCGGTATTAGAATGGAGGGAATGCCAGCAAACTACATGACTGTTAGGGATGGGGGGTTTTTGAGAAGAAAGGATGGAATTATTGCTACTTCATGTACACAGTAATTTCATACCATTTTACATAAAACATTTTGGTCATCGTAAAGAATAGATTATTGAGAGGAACATTTTTGTTTGTTCTGTTATATGACAACAAAATGGAGGTTTTGCTGGATGGTTGTTTGTTTGAAAGATCATCCTTGACCATCTTTCATCTTCATGCCAATATAACTGACTTGCAGCGAAACATTTTGAAACCACAAAGGAGCGTTTGCAGCTTTTAAAGATACCAGGATTCAATACCAAGTACAGAACTGGTGCAGACTGGCGCTCTTGGAAGGAACCTCCATCAGATTGTCCTCACAAATAACAAAATGGATTGGTTTTCCCCTCGGCGTGCTGTCATCAACAATATTATACGACTGGGTGATCCAATCAGATGCGTACAATGCATCCTCCATATCTTGAGAAGAACAAGGACATATTTTGAAAATTTGAAATACAGATGTAAATCTGTATAGTATGAGTGGTATAAGTGGCTTCCCTTCTGGTCTGAGCCTTGTCGTGAGCCTGTCCTCCCCCAGAGATCTGCCCGGCTACTCACAGGGCGGGACGCACTCCCACAATGAGCAGCACCCTGAGAGCGATACGCTTGTGCAGGTTCCAGTGTTCTACAGCCACAGCCACCATCAGCCCCCCAACAAACAGCATGTTGGTGTCCTTCAGATACTGCATACAAACCTGATGGACACAGACGTACACACACAGATGCACATGCACATGTGCATGCATACCATCAAATACATGCAATATGTAAAATATATCAAATATATACCGTATATATTTTTATTCTGGGTAAATGCAGAGAACTAATTTTCATTTATCCATCCTAGTATCTGACATATCTAAGAGCAGTGGGTTGCCACGTAGCGACGCTCAGTGAGCAGTTAGGGGTTATGTGTCTTGCTCAAGGACACTTGCATGCTACCAGGAGGAACCAGGAATTGAACCATATAACATACATGGAGATGGTTTTGTTTTGTCATCTTACGTCTTTGGACTTCATGATGCCCATCAGGGGAAAGAGCAGTGTGGGCAGTAGAGCTGTCACAGCCAGGGGCAGAACCTCTGTGCACCAGTAAACTGCCATCAGGGCTATTGCATATGCACAAGATGCCTCCTAGAGAATGCAAGGACATAGGGATATAGACAGACATACATGCACACATGGACACAGATAAAGACCCACACAACAAGATACTGACACACATGCACACCATTTGCTTCTTCCTTTTCCTCTTGGATCTTATAGATTTCAAAAACAAAAACCAGATCCTGACCCTCACGTGTTACCATGATAACCCTACTATGCAACAACAACATCAGCAAAAAGGATCAAGTGAGGAACTCAATATCTGTTGATCTAGACTCAAATGGTGAGCCGGTGCCATTGATCGTTGTCTTTGGGTGGTATCCTCTTGTTATGTTGTGAAATTAAGATATTGTCATATCGTGATGCAGAAGTTTGTGGTCTCAGTGAATGATGTTATGACGACACATTTCTCATGATATGAGGTCTGAAATATTTGAGGCTGTTTGTAATCGATTTATAGTCTTCATATCATATCACATCATATCAGGTTCACTTGAACTATTTTTCTTTTTATCATGGCATTTTGATATCTCAATATACTCAGTTTGCACTTTATTAGGCACTCTCATGCAATTCAATACAACAGCTCTGCCATGAATTCTACTTTTATGAAGTCAATAATGTTCAGTTTTTGTTGACATAGAGTCGGAAATGTGTCAATTCAATTATATGTTTATGACTGAGGTCATACTTAAATGTGGTGTTGTACTGAACTACTGTACATAATATTGAGAGGTGTTTCTAATTTTTCATCCTCCTTATACGTACATGAGGAGGGCAGAATATTAGAAACACCTCTGAAAATAATGCAGCTCAGTACAACACCACCATCAACTGTGACCTTGATGCTTAAACATATAAGCCAAGTATGCTGAGATTGTATTTAAATTGGAGATTTTATATTGTATATGAAGAATGATTTATTCATCACACATTTTTTTACCACACACATGCGGAGGGTGACACACACACATGCAGGAGTAGCGAACGATGAGATACAGTCTCTGCGTTTATCCCATTCTGGCCGTCCTTCCTCCAGGGGCAGCCAGGAGCAGTGGGCAACCCTCACTCAGGGACAGGACAGGAAGTGTTCTGCATGTTTTTTGTCAGGGTCCTTATGTTAGAGGAGACCCAATGCGAACACGGGGAGAACGTGCAAACTCCACACAGAAAGGCCCCTGATCGGGAGATAACCCACCGGAGCACAGTGCCAACAGTGCCCCAGGCGGGAATCGAACCCAGGACCTTCTTGCTGTGAGGCAGCAGTGCTAACCACTGAGCCACCGTGCCGCCCAATTGAATCTAGGCTGCGCAACGTAAAATCGACTAGCATAGACCTTGGTGGTCAGCATTTTTCTGCCAAATCCTCGGCCAGCTACTTAGGTTGCACTATAAATAACAACCTGGGAGGAGAAAGTATGGCATTAAAACTCATCAAGTAAGGTGAATGGAAGAACTAGATTCTTAGCTAGAAAAGCTCAGCTACTCGAGTTTGTGAGTATCCGATTGCTAGCTAACTCCTTGGTTTCCTGTTGTTTTGATTACGCAATTTGTTCATGGTATGGAGGCCTGACTAAAGTACTAAAAGATAAGTTACAGATTTCCCAAAATAAATTAGTCAAGGTGGTGCTGGGTCTGGCCTCGAGGGACCATGTGGGCAAACAGCACTTCCAACAGCTGGGTTGGATACCTCTGGAGGACAGGTAAGTCCATTTGCCGCTCAGGATCCATAATAAATATAACAACAGTGCACCAGAGTACCTCAAAGACCACTTCCAGAGGAGCGGTGATACTCATGTATACCACACTAGAGCTAGCATTGCTGACCTGTGCTTGCCCAGGTTTAAAACCAACATGGGAAAATGTTCTTTTAATTTCTGTGGAGCTGTGAACTGGAACAAGCTACCGTTGCATATAAAAAGCACAGGTAACCAACATCTTTTGAGAAAAAATGTTAAAAACAGGCTTATGGATAATTTAGAAGCATAGGAATGTGAACCTGCTAGTATCAAGATGTCAGTCTAGTAGCAGGAATAGGTCTAGTGTTGTACTCATACTGGATTGATGTGTAATTAATGCATTGAGGTTGTGTATATTGTCATTGTCATTGTCTATTTTAAGTTATCCCCTTGAAACTATGTTTTTTGTATTTGTATATATACTTTGTATTGTATTTTATATTGTCTTATTAACATCAAGGACCACGATGGACATAAGTTCTAGACTTTCTCGTGCTATCCTTGGCAAATGCATTGTTCTTTTATTATCCTTACTTTAAGTGTCAAGTTCTATGACACTGTAAAAAAAACGGTAGTAATAATAGTAAGCCTAGCTAATAGTAAGCCTGCATATGCTACTGGCTGTAGAGTTTGTCAGTTCTATACAGGACAGTAGTAACTTGCCGAGCTACTAGAGAGGACAGATCCTGCCAGACAGACTGATGTAGTACAGACTGATGTAGTACTACTGTATGTGACACATTTAATGATCCCTCCTCTCATCTCTGTATAAATGCAGTTGGTCATACTTCTCAGACGGTTTTCTCTCCTAATCACAGTGTTTGTAGATTACCCGGCATTTCCTACCAGATACCCACAATATAAATTCCCCGCTGTGCCTATAATGTAGTTCCTCTAATTAAAAATAAGGCTCTAAACAATGCAATCTGACTAAAATTAATACCTGGAAGGGAATGGGGGTGAAGGGCACCAATCAGCCTACTTTAATGAGAATTGGTTGAATGAATATCAGATCACTCCCTTCCAAAGCATTGTTAGTTAATGATTTGATCAGAGATCTACAGTATGTGAGACTTTAAGGTTAAAGCTGAATGATTTCTTACCACTAAACGAAGCTTCTCCACCAAACTATGTTAGCTCCCATGTTGCACGTTTATCCAAGAAAGGTGGTGGCATTGCCCTTATCTCTAAATCTAATATTAACTTCAATCCTAAATTGAACAATGACTTTAAAACATTTGTGGTTCTTTAACACCACTACCCATTTACCTAGCGGTGATCTACTGCCCACCTGGCCCCTACTCAAGCTTCTTAGATGAATTCTCTGACTTTGTTTCTGCCATGGCGATGCATGCAGATAATATTTTAATTATTCTTAACCCCTCAGCAGGGCGTTTCAGACAATAATTGATACGTTCTTCTTTACGCAGCTAATACATGAACCGACCCATAATAATGGTAACACTATTGACCTTGTACTAACCCAGGGAATTGATACCTCTAACGTAGTGGTTCTGCCCTATACCTCTGCTA